>MJUU01060493.1:1933-68902 GCA_002080025.1 Modiolus philippinarum
TTTCAGCAATCCATGTGTAATTGCATGTCAAACAAAACACATAAAACAATAAAGTGTGCACATACTTTACTTTTGTCGTCTGCTAAAATATCATTTTTGACAACCAGCTGATCAAGTTTCAGTTTACCTCGTAAACACGAAACCACAATTAAGATAATTTGACAAGCAGATCATTTTTCATTTTAAACAGTAGCTGCATTTGTGTAGACATTTTATTTTAAGGAACTGATGTCATCCCTTTTAAAGTGACCAATAAACCTTTGACTCCTATATTTTCGAATGTAAAACATATCAACTAAATACAATGATATAGGTCCCAAATACCTAATTCTTACACATTCCGAAATTTCCCCAAATAATTGCTCCAAGAAAAGTAACAAAACTTTGCAAGCCCTTATCATGAAAACGGTCCATCCACCAACATTCGCCCAAATGAACGAAATATCTGTCATAGCGTAATAAACATTTTTCCCATTACAATTCACTACCTATTTATTACCATTTCCGAATAACATCACAAAACATGTTTAGGGAGTTTTCTAAAATAACCCCCTCCCCTGATAACGAAACGACCCAAGACGGATACAATCACAACTTCAACAGAAACTACAAAACCCCACCAAATTTCATCAACCTACACTTACCCACTTAGACACCTCTGTGAAAAGAAGAAAAAATATTTTTACAATTTTTCAATCCCAATAATGTCTATCCGTTGTACCGGATATACCTTAATGATTCACTGATATAGGAAGGAAAACCTCAGAGAATTACTGGACGAATAAATCGTTTATAACTGAAGGATATACCTTCGAAAACCAAATGCATTGTTATTATTAAAATTACATGAACTGTATAGAAAACAGTATTAAATAAACAAAAGATTGGTGCAATAAAAACATGTGTATGGTCCAACATATATTGTGTGTAAAAAACAATTAAAAATAAACTAATCTACAAACATTAGCGGAGGCCACTGAAGAGACTCGCCACTTATTAAAAATAAGAGTCGAAACAAACGTTTACATGTAATCAGACTATGAGCTGACAATACTCAGCTAATCATAATGTCATGACGACTATGTGGAAGTAAAAAAATTACGAAAACACTCCATATTTGTGTGTAAACATAAATTACAGAGAAATAGGGTTTGAGGCCTGAATTAATCAGTACAGAGATGGGATTTGGTGCTTTTATTGCAAAATGCAGAAGGTTTTAGACAATTACAAAATGAAACGTATTATGAACAGATAAATGTTTCCCAAATAAATGAATACACTGGGAATATAATCGCACTGGTAGAAAATGCATACGAAGGGAGACAACTAGATTAAGTAACATATGATTTTCTACTTCAGAACATGAAAAGTAATAAACTTGGAAAGTTCTTCATGCTCCTGAAAATACACAAAGTTCCAGTAGAAACACTTAAGGAACTGGAAGAAAATGTACCACTAAGAAGCACATACCCCATACCGGGTAGACCAATAGTGTCATTATGTGGAACACCAATGCATAATATTTGACATTTCATTGATTACATTATTTTGCCGATAGTACAAAGGCAACACACGTACACACGTGATACTAAACATTTTATACAAAAGATAGAAAATCTTAAATTTCCAAATGACGTAATACTCGTGTCATTCGATGCTTCGAACATGTACACAAATTTATAATCATCTGAAATTCTACAAACTGTTAAAGCAGCACTTGGAAATATCGATAGGAAAGATTATCCTATACCGATTCCAGGAAACGAAGTTATCCTAAAGCTACTGAAAATAGTGCTCGAACATTCAGCGATAAAATATACCGCCAAACTATTGGTGAACCAATGGGTGGCTCAGCTTCTACCGAACTAGCAGATCTAAGAATGTACGAGATACTAGAAAATATTCTGAGAAAATTCAGACATAAAAACCATATAGTATTCTGTACAAGATACAGTGATGACGGTTTCCTATATCTATAAAGGAACAACTGAAGAGATACACGAACTCTTCCAAATAGCTAATAATAGCCACAAACACCTTAAATTCACATATGAAATCTCAAAATTTGAGATGATGTTTCTAGATACATTAATATATAAAGGCGATAGATTCGATCTGAATGGAACTCTTGACATGAAAACATACACTAAAAAAAACTGAGACCTTTCAATATCTCGAAAGGACGAGCTCACACCCAAAAGGGGTGTTTAAAGGCTTTATAAAAGGCGAAATTATTCGTCACATACGAAATACTAACAATGAATACGAAATATGCGAACTAATCAAAGCATTCAAACAAAGGCTAACCAAAAGAGCTTATAGCTCATCAGAAATTCAATATAATTATCAATGAAACAACAGCATAAAGAAGAAAAAAATCTTTTACAAGATAATAAAAGATCAAAAGCTAAAAGCTTAGTGTTCGTTACAAAATACAATCCCGCTATTAAGCAACTAAAACGGATGTTAATAAAACATTGGCGATTATTGAAACAAAATGAAAGGTGCAAAACTATATTTAATACCTTTCCAACAATCACTTATAGCAGAGGGAAAAACCTTCAAGAATTACTTAAGAAATGATTCACTGATATAGGAAGGAAAACCTCAGAGAATTACTGGACGAATAAATCGTTTATAACTGAAGGATAAACCTTCGAAAACCAAATGCATTGTAATTATTAAAATTACATGAACTGTATAGAAAACAGTATTAAATAACTAAATACCGGAGTTACTGTGAATTTATTTTCTGCATATGCGCATTTCGACAACTTATGTCTCTTCAGTGCAGATAAAATCTAAGCGTTTGGAAAACCATAAATTCAAATATGTTTAAAAACTGATAGAGAACAAATTACCAAAATGATCTAAATGTAAAGCCAAAATGAGCTAAGGACAGAGCTTTGCGTGAGGGAGATACTCCTTAGTTTTCAACAAAATTTACAAAAATTCAGATATTGCAAGGTTCGAAATAAAATCGGCTTTCGGGTCAGCACCGAAGTGCTGACTACTGGGCTGATGAATACCCTCGGGGACTAACAAATAAAATAAATTTAAATAAATTAAATTAAATTAGATAAACAAAATATTGGTGCAATAAAAACTGGTGTATGGTCCAACATATATTGTGTGTAAAATACAATTATAAATAAACTAATCTGCAAACAAAAGCGGAGGCCACTGAAGAGACTCGCCGTTTATTAAAAATAAGAGTTGAAACACCCGTTTACATGTAATCAGACTATAAGCTGACAATACTGAGCGAATCATAATGTCATGACGACTATGTGGAAGTAAAAAAATTACGAAAACACTGCATATTTGTGTGTAAAGATAAATTACAGAGAAATAGGGTTTGAGGCCCGAATTAATCAGTACAGAGATGGGATTTGGTGCTTTTATTGCAAAATTGGTCCAACATATATTGTGTGTAAAATACAATTATAAATAAACTAATCTGCAAATATAAGCGGAGGCCACTGAAGAGACTCGCCGCTTACTAAAATTTAGAGTCGAAACACCCGTGGACATGTAACCAGACTATGAGCTGACAATACTCAGCGAATCATAAGTTCATGACGACTATGTGGAAGTAAAAAAAATTACGAAAACACTACATATTTGTGTGTAAACATAAATTACAGAGAAATAGGGTTTGAGGCCCGAATTAATCAGTACAGAGATGTGATTTGGTGCTTTTATTGCAAAAAGTGGTCCAACATATATTGTGTGTAAAATAAAATTATAAATAAACTAATCTGCAAACAAAAGCGGAGGCCACTGAAGAGACTCGCCGCTTATTAAAAATAAGAGTCGAAACACCCATTTACATATAATCAGACTATAAGCTGATATTACTCAGCGAATCATAATGTCATGACGACTACGTGGAAGTAAAAAAAGTTACGAAAACACTGCATAATTGTATGTAAACATAAATTACAGAGAAAAAGGGTTTGAGGCCCGAATTAATCAGTGCAGAGATGGGATTTGGTGCTTTTAGTGCAAAATCCCTAGCTAATAGGCCGAAATTGGTAACTCGGTTTGATACAGTACATGTATGTGATACAGATTTTCCCATGTATTATTCCCTATGTAACAAATTAACTTGGTTTTTAACAAACAAATTTAATTTTTAACAGAGACTATATTCAACTTTATTATGACTAAAATTGTGTTGATAAAATATTGACAAGCCATGGTGACAGGAAATAAACTGTAGACATAAAATTTTATTGCAGATTCTTGTTAATGGAAAAAAACAGAGAAAGGGTGCATTTGTGTAAGCAGTTGATGCAGTATAAACAGTGAAATTATGGTAATTACGCACAGAAACAGTTATTCTTAAACATCTTGAGTTTACTCTGACAGAAAAGAATATGGGATTATTTTCAAAAAATGTAACTGGACACCATTTCAATAAGTTAACAGACCCAGAGAGCCTGTATGTAGATAGTATGACCAGTCCAGTCAAAATATACATGATATTATATGTTATTCGGGAAACTTCACAGGGGATTCTGGTTCATATTCCCTTTCTGTGTTTTATATCCCCCGAGTCGTAATAAAACAATGGATTAATTACTGCTGTTCTTTGTGGGGGTTTTCAATACAAATATTACACACCAGGACCATATTTTGGCATATATGCCATACAGTTGATCCATACAGAGATTTTTTTGTACAGCGCAAAATGACATAATGCAAACATCAGGAATCAGTGAAAAAGGGGGGGGGGGTCGTAAGTTATGTGTTTTCCTGGTTATTCTTTAGATAGTTATCTCTAATGACTTATTTTTTTTCACTTTTAACTTCATTAGTTCATTCAGAGATATAAAGATATGTATCTATACGTCTCTGGTTCATACCACGTGTGATGTCGAACTTTCCAAACTGCTTTGATGATCTGGTGTCCACATAGTATGTTGCTGTGGAGTAGCAAAATTCATCAACTAATTCCTTTGCCTCCTCTATTGTGTTGACACTACCATAGTATGGTCCATCGTTCCATTTAAAGAGATCAACCCATGGGAAATCTGTCATTATGATCTCGAGCCATTTCACAGTACTTTCTACTTTCGTTTTTTCCTGGTTTTTCTAAGTTATTTTAGTCTGTAAATATTGCGCATGCTCCACTTCGAACACTTCCGGATCCACCAGCAGATTCATCCACGAACGGGACATTGTAGAGACATCATATATATTATTATGTATTTCAAAGACATTTTTTAATATGATGCAACAAAATGACATTTTTTAACAGTGAAATAAAAATGCCTTTCCATTTAAGTGAGAGTGAAGCTGAGAACTTGAAGAGAATCGTTCAAGATTGGAAGCTGTGACCTCACAACATCGAAAATTTTACCTGTGGACCCTTTTGGTTGGCAAGAAATCGTATTCATTAATTAGGGTCATAAAAATGTCATTTTTCAATTAATTGTTTTTAAAGGTAATCTTATAATTTCTTTTGATTTGAATTGAAGACATTTTGCAGTTTAATAGGATATAAAAAATTTCGATTTTTGATCACTTTTATTTCATCTAATTCACGTATTTGTATAGCATTCAAATTTTTCACAATTTCCAAATATTTGAAATACACATTTCAAATTATACATAGGAAATTTTTCAAAAGTAAATCCTTAGAAAAAAATATGAAAATCTCGACGTTTATTATGCATTTTACAGATCCAAAATCGGACTAGTATTTAAAAAGTTATTTAAAAAATAAAATTCTATCCCATTGCTATACATTGCAAGTTATTGTTGAAATTCAATTTTGCCAACCAAAAAATTGATTTTGTGACGTCACTGATTGGATTCGCGAACAAGCCTATAGACAATCGGTTTAGCCCCAACAACGGGCATGACGCGGGGAACACTGAAAAATCACCTTCAATCGGGAAACATGGTTTTTTAAGAGTCTTTGTTAAATCCCCCCCCCCCCAAAACGGGAAAGTTGAGAAAAAAATGTCGGATTTTGGGAAAGAGCCCACATTGTGACCTCCTATATACAGCACCAAAAGTTTTATAAGCCTGATGGAAAAAAAAAATCCTATTTTGTACAATGTTGAACGAAATTATCATGCCACCCAGTAATGCATTTTTCAATAATAGAGAGGAAGACGAGAACCACATGATTTTCGGGACTTCCGAATTCCCATTTTTAACCTCGGAAAATCGGATAACCCCAGCTCTCTAAGAGCCCAAAGCTGAAACACGGAGCCCAGTGAGTGAGACCAGGAGCCATAGTATTGGAGCCCGGAACCCTAGTTTGGAGCCTGGAGACATAGTGTTGGAGCCCGGTGCCCTATTGTTGGAGCCCGGAAGCCTAGTGTTGGAGCCCAGAAGCCCTTGTGCTGGAGCTCGGAGCCCTAGTGTTGGAGCCCGGAGCCGTTGTGTTGGAACCAGGAGCCAACAAAGAATGAAATATTAATATCGAGAAAGACCCACTGAAAAAAATATAAATGAATAAATAAACAAATAAGTAAATAAAATGAATTCAAAAAGGGGAAAAGGGAATTACAATTTAGTAAGAAAGAGAAAATACACCATACAGAGGGAAAAGTTATTTTTTGCTGTTATGACAACTATAAATATTCTTTTTGAGAAGTTTAGTAGCCCTTAGAAGGTCTTTTGTCTGTATATATCAGAGATAAGCTCTTGGCTTCAATTCTAATTTGGTTTCTTGACTTTCTTTCGTGCGGTAGTTTTTGTCTTTTTAGGAGAGTTAGTGTCCTTTTCGACTGGCTTTGTTGTAGATTTCTTAGCTGCTGGCGTGAAGGACAATTACCATAGAAACGACATCTCGAAAGTTTATGACAAATGTATACCAGCTTGACCATTCAGTTTCAATTACCATTTGAAATCGCTGAAAAATTGGAAAAGCGAACCATTTGCTGGGGAAAGCTTTGCATTGCTGTATGAAGTTTCCCAGTGGTTACATGTTAAATTGCATCGACTTAACCCCTAAATAGGGTTCTTTTTGTGGTGTGAATCTAGTCATTCGAGTGTCCAAACAACATTTCATAGTATGGAACGACAGGGTGACAAGACGCGACCCCCCCCCCCCATGTCCAGTCTAGTAGGTCTAATTATTTTCATTGCCATTCATGATCTGAAAATGGGAGTTATCTGATATCCCGAAGTTGAAAAAATGAAATTCCCGACGTCTCGAAAATCATTTGAGTCTCGCCTTTTCCCGATATTACTAAATTGGAGGTTTTTTTTCCATCAGGCTTAAAAACTTTTGAAGCTGTATATAAAAGGTCACAATGGGGCCCTTTCCGAAATTCCACCATTTTTCCTCAACTTTCCCGTTTCACGAGGGGGATTTAACAAAGACTTAAAAATATCGAAGATGATTTTTTTCAGTGTTTCCCGCGTCACACCCGTATTTAGGATACGCAGTATTTTCAGTAAAGTCTGTTATCGCTTCCAATTATGAACGATTCCCTATAAGTTTCCCCGCTTCACTCTCACTAAAATGGAAAGGTTTTTTTATTTCATCGTCTTAAAAAATGTCAATTTGTTGCATCTATTAAAAATTGTCTTTGAAATATTTAATAATATATTTGATGTCCCTATAACGTCCCGTTCGAGGACGAATGTGCTGGTGGATGAAAAGCTGTCACAGAAACACTCGCGCTATCTGTGGTCATAATTCAATCATGCGCGTTTTTTCCGCCACGTTTATTTTAAGCACATTAAAACAAAAATTGCACGACAATACAAAGACAAAAGTTAAATATAAACCAAAGAATGGTGAACAATAAATACTTACTTGAAATTTTTAGAAGTTAGAACACGGAGATATAATGCCGTGAAAGAAGGTTTTAGAACTTAGCGAACAAAGCATAGAAATTGGAACATTTAAATACGGAACATACAATATAACAAATTGAGTTCGTAGAACCAATGATATGAAATATAAAAACTGCAGAAGTATGGATGAAATAGGAACACTGAAAGAAAGAATATAAAATATAATAAATTGATATTTTAGAATCTGTAATATAAAATATAGAAAATGCAGAACTATGGATAAGGAAGGTGAAAACAATAAAAAGAGAAGATGAAAATTTACATTATGGAATTTCTCTGGCGGCGGAAACCCCCCTCCATATATAATGTGCCTTTATTTCCACGTATAGAAATATTGGAAAATATATAACACGCTTATTTAAGAGGTGTTTTTACGAATAAAAAATGACTGGCCACATATCAAAAATAGGCCCCTTCAAACTCTACTTTCTTTTCACATAAAAAAATAAAGTGATATAGAGTTAATGTACATGGGACAAAATACACAAAAATACATGGTGAGATGCAGCAAACAGAACACCGCTTTTACTGTTGCGCTTCCAGTGAATTAACAATAAAATAATATGGAGTAATTGCATATGAGACAAAGTGTAAGCAATTGATCCGCTTCGACTATAGTTCTTCATCTTGTAAACAGCATGAGGACTTCAACAATGAGGTTTTCTCATACCTCATAATAACTTTAAGACGGTCCCTAGCACCGGTTAGGGCGGAATCCATTGCTAGGTGAGCAACCACTTTACATCATTAGGCCTTCAACACGAAAAAGAAAACATTCATACTTCATAGTATTTTCCATACGACTCCTTTCATCGGAATTCATTTGCTAGATGTCGAACGACGCTACAACCATGCTTTTTAAATCCATGGATGTGGGATTGTCAACAAAAAAAAAAGATATCGGCCTAAGTACTCTTACAAATACTGTCTTCCATTGCCCGACAAATTTCCCAATATACAACATATCAACGATCACAGGGCACTCATCGAGATCATTGCATAAGCAAAATTTTAGAAGGGGTCATTATTATATACAGGTATTCAGAATAATGGTTTGATGTTTACAAAATAGACCAAACATGTCAGATTTTGAAAGTGTTTTACAATATTTTGACAGTGTGACCACTCTCAACTGTTTTTTTACGTCGATCTTTGTAAATTGAAATCGCCCAAAAATGTTCTTTAATGTAAGATCATAAAATTTGTCTTTTCGACACTCCATTATCTAGTCAGTGCAAAAATGTAGCATGTCTTTTTCATCTGCAACTATCAAAACGATATCTGCGATATCTGCATAAAGCGAATATGAATATCAAATTGTTCAATTTGTTGCATAATAATCTTTCAAATTCATGAATACCAAAACTGGACCTTTTTATATAACAACTTGATAAAACAGGAAAAAAGATTGAAATGCAAAAAATATTTCTTCTTATTGTCACAAAGTACTGCACGTAGAACGTGGAAAATGCATGATGCATCCGTGTTGATAAAACTGCCATCGTTGACAATGTTAAAAAAAATGGAGGGCGCTCTGAATTGCAATTCTCCAAAAGACACTGATTTCCTTTTTACCTCAGTAATAACACTTAATGACGGAATTTGAATGTTTTGAACATTTGCTGTCTTATGCGTTCACTGGAACACATATAAATGAAATAGTTTGCAGCATATCCAAGTGAATCTGCAAGTCCATTGTATTGGAAATAACCATGGCTGCACAATGAATAATTTTCAAAACTTGTTGCAGTTAGATATACCGAGCAAACTATAAACATAGAATCAAAAATACAAAAAAATAACAGTTATTAATACTGGTATTAGAACGATTCGGTAAAGTTTGTCCTTTGAGAAAGGTGTAACTTATTTGTCCGATTTCCTTAAACAGGTTAGCTTTCAACAAATGTAAATCGTTGAAACGAACATTGTTCCGAAGGATGTCATGCAAAATATCGAATCAACTTTCGGATAAATTTTGCTAAGGAATTCGACAGCGGGTTTGTTGTTCGTAAAAGAGCATGTGCCATCTATTTCTTTTCTAAAATTATACACAAAACCTGTCTGTATACCAAAATTTAAGGCAATAAAAGACACGATAATAACGATCAACACTATTAATCTATTGATCATGTGTATCTTACTCCAAAATGGAAAAACCAACACAATGACTTTTTGAGCAGCAATCAATGCCGTGATCAAAATGGAAATGGTATGAAACGTATGACTTAAATGTTATAAAACTCAATGAATAAAACACACAGAAAGGATACCGTGTTTTTATGTACTGTATTCCTTCTGCATAGCTTTGGTCTTCTAGTTGGTCCAACAGATATCCATAATGTTTCGGCAGAAAGAAAAACGTCGATGTCAGTCCGTCTGAAACAGTAAGTGCTGCGAGAAGGATTGTTGAAGGGGAAATATTTTCTTTCTTCAAAAACAGAAGTTACAAAACTATTCAGAAAATAATTAAGTATGTCAAACCTGCACCGTTGTGAAGTACCCATGGCCTTTCTATAACAAAATAGTTGAACGTAAATTCAGAATTAGTTGTTGCGTTTAAGTCGCCTGATATGATAGAACTATTTTCCGTAACCATGATATTATTTCCAATCGCAAATGTATTGTTTATATATTTGATATATATTATCTATACTTATATATTAATTCGCTGTTAGTTTTTTAACTTTCTTGAAAAAACTCTTATTTCCATATTTCTGCTTAAATCAATTAAGGCGTACATTTCTTATTTGATTCAATGTTATGATGTTAATCCGCCTTCTGGAAAGACTGAATGTACAATCTCATGGGATTGGTAATGAAATCGTATGTCTAATTTACTCTGTACATGTATAGATTTTTAAACATACAGTTTTGTCTCTTTGACAAATTCCCCGTTACCCTAAGGCTTCTTTTTTTCTAGTTTTGTTGTTCATAAAAATCACAACATTAAGTTCTAATTTATTACCTTTTATAATATTCTTGCAGCATTGTATTCAGCGGTCTAAAACGCATTTATAAACTATTCAAAATATTATCATTGATTGTAAGTTAATATGCATTCGTTTATATCACAATTTTAGACATCATAGATTATTCATATTCTATTAATACAAATCCATATTAGATTTTTTAAATACATTGTATTATATATCAATTGAGTTGTTTACAAATTCGGTTCTTGTATCTATTTTAATATTTGAAATGTACACGGCCAGATCTATCCCATTCTGAAAAAACGCAATACACTATTTTTACTTTATTACAAATAAGTTAACTCTTCTTTTTCTGCTTGCCCATTGTGACCAGTGACCAACATCTACAAATTAGAAACTGGTCGTTATAAAACTATCCCAAGTAAACAAAGACTATGTAATTGTAAAGTTAATGAATAGAAAAGGACAAATTTCTTTGAAGTCATCCATCTAAACTTCTCAAATTTCAAAAATTTTACCCAATTCAAAAAGTAAATCTCATTCTTAATCAAAACTCAACCTTTTCACCGGTAGTATGTGCCTTTCTGAAACAATCTGTTGAATTGATAAAGGGCCCACGCCGGTCAGAGTAATATTAATTACGTTCTTTATATAATTGTTCATTCTGTGTTGTGTATATGTTTTGTATTGTCTGCATTGCTTTGACCCAAGGGGGTTTTTGCAATAAAAATATCATTATTATTATATAACAACTTGATAAAATAATAGAATTGATTGAATAAAGTTTGAAATAAAAAAGAATAATTTTTGTTGTGACAAACTACTGCATGTAGAAATTGGAAAATAGCTGATGCATCCATGTAAATAAAACTGCCATACCTGACAATGGTAAAATGGAGGGCGATCTGAATTTTATTTCTCCAAACGACACTGTTTTGTTTATAGCTCAGTAACAATATTTAACGACGGAATTTGAATACTTTGAAAAGTTGATGTCTTATGCGCTCACTAAAACATAGATAAATGAAATAGTTTGAAGCATATCCAAGTGAATTTGCAAGTCCATTGTATTGCCAATAACCATGGCTGCACATTGAATAATCTTCAAAGTTTGTGCCGCTACATGTAAAGAACAAACTATAAACATAGAATCAAATAACAGTAAGTAACAGTTATAAATACAGTTATGAGAACCATTTGGTAAAATTTGTCCTTAGAGAAAATTGTAACATAATTGTCTTATAACCTTAAACAACTTTAAACAAATGTAAATCGTTTAAACAAACATCATTCCGAGGGATGTCAAAGACAATATCGATTCAGCTTTAGGATAAATTTGGCCGAGGAATTCGGCAGCAAGCTTGTTGTTTGTAAAAGAGCATGCGTCATCTCCTTCTTTTCTGACATTATACACAAAACCTGTCGGTGTACCAAAGCCTAATGCAATACAAGTGACGGTCAACATTGCTAGTCTGTTGGTCTTGTATATTTTACTCCAAAATGGAAAAGCCAACACAACTGCCTTCTGCGCAGAAAGCAGTGCCGTGATCAAAATGGAAATGACATGAAACGTATGGTTTAATGTTGTAAAACTCTATGAATAAAACACACAGAAAGGATACCGTGTTTTTATGTACCGTATTCCTTCTGCATAGCTTTGGTCTTCTAGTTCCAGTTGGTCCAGCAGATATCCATAATGTTTCGGCAGAAAGAAAAACGTCGATGTCAGTCCATCTGAAACAGCAAGTGATGCGAGGAGGACTGTTGAAGGGGAAATATTTTCCTTCTTCAAAAACACACAAGTAACAAAACTATTCAACAGAATAATGTATGTCAAACCTGCACCGGTGTGAACTATCCATGGCCTTTCTATAACAAAAAAGTTGAACGTAAATTCAGAATAAGTTGTTGCGTTTAAATCGCCTGTTATGATAGAACTATTTTCCGTAATCATGATATTAATGTATTGTTTATATATTTGATATATATATCTATACTTATATATTAATTCGCCGTTAGTTTTGTTTTTACAAAAAAAACCCCTCTTATTTCCATATTCCTGCTTAAATCAATTCAGGCGAACATTTCTCATTTGATTCAATGTTGTGCTGTTCATCCGCCTTCTGGATATACAATCTCATGGGATTGGAAATGACATTTTTTGTCTGATTTAATCTGTACATGTATAGATTTTTAAACATACAGTTTTGCCTGTTCATAAAAGTCGTAATTAAAGTTTAATTTATTACCATTTATAACATTCTTACAGCATTGTATTTAGCGGTCTAAAGCATTTGTTTAACTATTCCAAATAATATCAGTGTAACTTGATATACAGTTGTTTATATCACAATTTTAGACATGGATTATTCATATTCATTTAAACAAATATTTTTAATACAAATCAATATTAAATTATCATGAGACATTGTATTATAAAACAATTGAGTTGCCTAAAAATTCAGTTCGTGTATCTATTTTCATGCATGAAATGTACACGACCAGATATATCAAATTCTGTAAAAAGTCAATACACTATTTTTTAACATTATAATCAATAAGTTAACATGCACTTCTTGCTGCTAGTCCTCCCTTGAAAATCATTCCTAAATAGTGAAATAGTTGGCGGGTGAGTTAATTAAACATATATTTGACATAAGTGGATCCTGATAATGATTTACTAGAAAGCATCAAATCCACATTCTATTCCAGGTAAGTATGAAGTTGGAATTGAGAGAAAAGCGATAGTAGCAATGTAAATCTGAAAGAGAAATTAACAGAAAAAAGGAACCAGTCATCTCTGTGATTTACATTGTTATGATTACGAGATGATAGTTACGCTATAACATTGCTGTCAAAGATCCATATAACAGTATATTTCTGGTGAGTCAAGGGCCAGTCACACTCCAACGTTATACCAATCGGTTGCACACGTTGTAGAAAAATAAAAATCCTCTTGATTGACGCATTCATTCATAAGTATTTTGCTACTGACCTGAACATCCCCTATATCTTGGAGACTTGCAATATTTAAATTTAAGGAAATTTTGTTTAAACATAAGGAGTATTTACGTCTGGCATAAATTGATTTGGGTTTTCATATGGATCCTTTCGGTCTTTTGTTATCTGTCAACTTCTATATAACATATTTCGGTTTTTAGTTAATTTTTCAATTTTTTAATTCAATTTGCACTGAAGACACATAAATTGTCGAAATTTCGTTTTATGTGAATTATCTGTACCACTCACAATACGTGTAACAGCGTATGGTAACGTTCGGTTCAAAATCGTTTCCTAGCGATTTGGACTTATGTTGACCAAAATGACAACGGTCGTCCTTAACATCGAAAGTTTGCATACATGTAGCATGAAAAGCTGCATTTTGACAATCGTTCTTCGTCCAGTGTATTCTCATCCCAGGGTAAATATAAAAAGTAATGTCAAGATTTGCAAACAGCACCCGTCCCACTATCAGTGAGTCAATTTAGGATAAAGTCAAGATCGGTAATAATAAATCCGGGAATATGCGTACAAGTATAAATTTCCCATTGACCATGAACAAATTTACACTCTTTGTTCAGTTTACACAATCATATATGCATTTGCGCTCACCTGCAGTATTTGCCCAATAATGTAAATCTAAATACCTATGAACAAATATACACGGTTGTAAATGCGATCTCAATAAAAGAATAATTATAATTTAACACTAATTAACAATAAACTACTTTAATTTTATACATATATACAAATATGGCATGAATATTATCATGTTGCTTTCATCGACCAAGCAAGCATAAAGTTATCATAATGTAATCATGATTCTTCATATTTCTAAAATATTTTATTTTAAAGCTGCAGTTGATAATAACACAAATGAAAGTAATCTGAAAAGTTTGATTACAGATTACACCTGATTCCTAAAGACAATGAAATCACTTGCAGCTGATTACAATTAAGGATTACGATTACTTCAAGCCTGGTTCTTACTGAAATTTTGAGCATAGAAAAAAAAATTTTGAATGTTTTTGCACAGGTCCAATGTTGAAAGATGTTCCCCGTTGGCAACTTCCTTGGGTGGAGTGCATTGAATAACTTAACTTTATAACTACAAAAATAATAATAATAAGTAAATTTTTTATGCAATTCACGTGTCTCAAGGAATGTCCTCTCATCAGCAGCATTATGCATTATAATCAAATAAAAGTGAAAGCCATAGTCCAAAAATAGTCAAAAAGTAGTACTCTTTGCCAAAAATGTCGAAATAGGATACCAAATCTAGAACCAAGTATACCCACCGCGTGAATACATGGAATGAAGCCTCAGTATTTTCAAGGGGTAATATTTTTGATACAACCAGTAAATTTATATTAAACGAAAGGTAAACTTTTCTTGTCACTCTAGGTCCTATACTGGGCTGGTGAATACCCTAGGGTACCTCTGGTCAACCAGCAGTGGCAACGGTCAAGTGGTTTCAAAATACAAAAATACAAAAGTTGCATAATAGATAGTAAATTGTGTTATGCTTTACACGAATTGTAAGGAGCAATCTCTAACCAGCAGCATTATAATCAAATAATATGGAAAGTCCTTATAAAAGAAGTGGTCAAAAATTATTACCAAAAGTATCAAAATAGGAGTCCAAATCCTGTACCAAAGACATCCAATGAGTTCAATACACGGAATGAAGCTTCCGTATTTTCAAGGGATTAGAATTTTAACACAAAAAGTAAATTTCTACGGAAGCATGGAGGGGAAATGTGATTTTTTTTATATCTCGTGGCCACGACATACTAAGTCGAGGCCAAGAGATAGCTATACCGTGGCCACGAGATACTAACTCGTTCCTACGTCATACTAAATCGTGGCCACGACATAGCTAAGTTTTTTTTTGTATTTTTTTATTTTTTAAAGCTTGTGATTTATATATATAGTAATTGTATAATTTTATAAAGAGCTGTTTTTTTAAGTATAAATTAAATATACATGTACCATGTGAAAAAGAAAAAAGAAGCTGGTGTAAGATAAATTTTAGAGAAACAAAACAAATTATTATTACAATAGACACACAGGGGAGTATAAATTCTCTCATTCTAAATAACATCTCCCTTACTCAATCATACTTGCAATCATATAGTACAAAGTAAGTATCATGGGGCACATACATCGCACTGTTCATTTGTGATATGCCCCCAGTTAAGTTGACAATTGCATTCACCACACACACATACCCATGCAAACCATTCTCTTACATTCATATTAATCAACACCTCTATGTATCATTCCAAATATTTTTTAATATTTGCCACTTATTTTCAATCAACTTTCCAACTGCAGGAGATTTGTACCATGTTACTGACATTTTTTTCTATTTCAAAAGTGTTTTTCAATAATAGAATTAAACCCTTTATATCTGGCCTAGACATATTATATCTGCAAGAATTAATGTAATATTTTACAACAATAATAAGAAAATTAATAGGTAAGCTGAATGTGTCTGAAACAAACAGAATGTCCTTGGGACTAAATTTCACAGAAAGTGCACATTTGTTTTTAAGTATTTCCTCCAATTCAAGCCAAATATTCCTAATAAAATGACATTCACAAAATAGATGAAGAATAGTTACCTTTGTCTCAGTACAAAAATTGCATAAGAGGGATTCCTTTATTTTAAATTTAAACAACATATCATTTGTGCTTAAAATTCTATGGAGAATCTTGTACTGGAAATTAATGAATCTATTATTCTTTGTAATTTGAAATGGTCGCTGATAAATAACATCCCAATCAAAATTTTCAATACCCAATTCCTCACCCATTTTGTTTGTTGTTTAACTGGCGAATCCGAAATCATTAACAAAAATTTATTATAAAAAATTTTACATGACTTTGCATTTCCTTTTACTATTGAGTACGAATCATTTGTTATTTCAATTAATTTTGAAGAGCCTTCTATTATATTTTTCCAGTCTTTTGGTATGGCGTGTAGAATCGAATAATATTGAAGAAAATTGCTCCGAATATTAAACTGTATTTCAAACTCTTCATGTGACATAAAATCCATATTTTCTTTTAGAAGATCAGTTATAAAAACTATTCCAGCATCAACCCAGTTTTGAAAAAATATAGTTCTAATATTTATTTTAGTTGATTCCATGGTGACAAATTAAGTGGGTCAAGTAGTTTGTTAATCCATGACATTTTCAAAGCTTTACAGAAGGATTCTAAATGTGGCATTTTCAGACCTTCAGTATCATATGGGCCTATTATAACATTACGTTTAATTTTATCCGGTTTGAGATAGCTAAGTTGTGGCCACGAGATACTATCTCCTTCCAACGACATACTAAGTCGTGGCCACGAGATAGCTATCTCGTTCCCACGAGATACTATCTAAGTCCCACGACAATAAAGTCGTGGCCATGAGATAGCTATCTCGTTCCCATGACTTACTAATTCGTGGCTACGAGAAACTAAGTCGTAGCCACGAGATAGCTGTGTCGTGGCCATGAGATACTATCTCGTTCCCACGAAATACTAAGTCGTGGCCACGAGATACTAATTCGTTCCCACGACATACTAAGTAGTGTCCACAAGATAGCTATGAGTATGAGCAAAGCTCGTTGTTGAAGGTTTCTAAGTGTATAAGTATCTCGTGGCCACGACTTAGTATGTCGTGGGAATGAGTTAGTATCTCGTGGCCACGATATAGCTTTCTCATGGCCACGACTTAGTAAGTCGTGGGAACGAGATAGCTATCTCGTGGCCGAGACTTAATATGTCGTGGGAACGAGATAGTATCTCGTGGGAACGAGATAGCTATCTATTGGCCACGACTTAGTATGTCGTTGGAACGAGATAGTATCTCGTGGCCACGACTTAGCTATCTCGTGGCCACGATTTAGTATGTCGTGGGCACGTTAGTACCTCATGGCCACGACATAGCTATCTCGTGGCCAAGACTTCGTATGTCGTAGCTACGAGATAGAAAAAAAAAATTCACATGTCCCCTCCATGCTCCCGTAAATTTCTATAAAATGCAAGGTAGAATTTTTATGCTAAGCTAGGTCTGACTACTGGGTGATGAATTCCTTCGGGACCTCTGGTCTACTAGCAGTGGCATCGACGGAGTGGTTTCAAAATACAGAAACACACAAGTTGCATAATAAACAGTAAATTCTGTTATTTTGCACATATGCAGAATTTAAATTCACAGTTACTTCGGTATTAAGTTATTTGTACACGCGTTTCAAGGAGTAACATAATTACAATATAGATCTGAAATAAAAAGACTAATTTTCTTCTTGTATCAAACTATTACATATAAGAAGTGCAAATTTACTAACGAACATCCTTGTGGAGAGTTTTTAAACATGGATGGTGCGCTGAATTGCAATTCTCTCAACAGTACTGATTTTATTTATACCTCAGGTACAATATTAAATGACTTAATTGAATACCCCATTGAAAACGTTGAAAAGTTTATGTCTTATACGTTCACAAACAAATAGATACATGAAATAGTTTGTAGCAAATCCGATTTAATTTGCGAGTCCATTGTATTACCGATAATCATGAATTCACATTGAATAGTCTTGAAAGTTTGTTACTGCTACATGTACAGAACAGACTAAAAAACATTGAATACGAAAAACACATAAAGAACAACTTTTAATACAACTATGAGAATGCCTCGGTGAGGTTTGTCCTTTGAAAAGGGTGTATCAACAGATATGCCCCTTTTTCTCACACAAGACAGCTTAAGCATTTTATTTTTTTGTTTTCAAAATTATTATTCTTACCACCTGATTATTGTGCCAACATCTCATAATTTTTAATCTCATAATAAGAGACATAAATTGTCGAAATGCGCATATGCAGAATTTAAATTCAAAGTAACTTCGGTATTTAGTCATTTGTTACCTCTGGGTCGATGCCACTGCTGGTGGACTGTTAGTCCTCGAGGGTATTCACCAGCCCAGTAGTCAGTACTTCGGTGCTGACCCGAAAGCCGATTCTATTTGGAAGCTTACAATATCTAATTTTTTGTAAATTTTGTTGAAAACTAAGGAGTATCTCCCTCATGCAAAGCTCTGTCCTTAGCTGATTTTGGCTTTACATTTAGATCATATTGGTTATTTGTTCTCTATCAGTTTTAAACATCTTTAGAGTTTATGGTCTTCCAAACGTTTAGATTTTATCTGCACTGAAGAGAAATAAATTGTCGAAATGCGCATATGCAGAATCTAAATTCAAAGTAACTTCGGTATTTAGTCATTTATTATGCCAAGTTTTCTTGCTATTGACTCCATGAGTGCCCTGTGGTTGTTTAAACGTTGTGTTTGTCTTCTTTTGGTCTTTTTGTCGGGCAATGGATGACAGAAATTGTAAGAATCCGAAGACGATCCCGCATCCATGACATAATAAACATGGATTTACAAGATTACATAAACCATAGTCCAGAGACAAGACGAAAGACCAAAAACGCTACAAAACCACAAAACACAAACACTACAATTCCAACAATAAAATCTAAAGCAGTAATAGTGTGAACTCTCAATAGGAGTGACATCAGGTGCTTCGGAAGGGAAAGCTTGTTCTGCTCTGCATACAGCACCAGTCACACAGTCAGTAAAGTATTTATGGTTTGAAAGATCTGTTTGGTAGCTAATTAATTAATGTCATTTTCTAACCCGTAGACAAAACCAATTTAAATCAATAGTACATGTTACTTTTCTAACCCCCAAACAGTACCAAGTTCGAGATTTGGAAAGCTTCTGTATATCTCTTTAGTATTCAGACAATAACAAGGATAAATCGGTACATGTACCACAAACGTCAATAACGAAGACAAAACTTAAAGTCAATAGTATAGACATACAAGACTACACAAAAACAAAAGCACTGACAGTGTGAACCCCAAATAAAAACCGAGGGTGACATTAGGTGTTCCGGAAGGGTAAGCGTGTCTGCCCTGTATACAGCACCCGTCACACTGTCAATCCAGGGTAAAGTCATCAATAAAATATCTTAATTTGAAATGGCTTCTCATATTTATGACTATATAAATTGTTTCAAATATGGTTTGAGGATTTTTATTAAACTCTTTTATCTATACATTTCAGCTCGGATATTGTAATATTATAACTTGGTGAAATCTCAACACGACCCTTGCACATTGAATTTGATTCAAACTCCATATCTACAAATAAACAAAGTTATGTTTCACAGAATGCCTACTGTAATTTGCTTTCATAATAAACATTTAATCACTATTTACTGATTATTTTTTCTTGTTCTATCAGCACGCGAGTACTTGTATGATAAAAATGTTACAATGTCATGGTGTAAAAAGCAAATAAAAAGCCTTTTTTCTATATTTAAATTACACTCGTTTTCTCGACTTCAATTACTGCTTTCATAAGTTTCGGATTTTGATTTCATGCATAGATTTTTTCAAGATTATGAGTAGTTTCAACATTTCCCCAGCAGCACCCTGTATAAACATTGTAATTTTATATGCAATATAAATTTAGCCAAACGCGGGTATTTCTTCACATGAACTTATTAATTCGTTACTTTTCCGATCTAACGGGTCGAAAAGAACACGTTTTTGCGTGTCAAACTTTTTCTGTCTCTATGGTGTCATACAACTGTGATTTCGCGTAGTTTCTTGCAAAATTTCTAGGAGATCCATAAAACAAAACCGGAAATACAATTAAGTTTTATGTTAGAAACAGTTTCAGCTGTAATGTCTTACGCTTAAAAAAAATCAAGTTCAAGTCCATTATATGGCTTCTCAATTTTCTTCAATTTGTTCGCAGTTGGATTTATTCCGATAAACTTGTAATATGAATGTACAGAAGAAAATTTATGTTCATATTAAAGAAAAGCGTATTTAAATAAAAGTGTGTTTCTAATGAAAGGCGAGAATGGGGCAAAAATGATAAAGTGTCGCGATATCATAAGCAATTGAACAGCGCTTCGATTGTAGTTCTTCATCTTGAAGACACCACGAGCCCTTCGAAAATGAGTTTTGCAGACCTCATAATAAGTTCAAAACGGTCCCTAGCACCGGTTGAGCGGAATTCATAGCTAGATGACCACCAGTGCTACATCATGAGACCTTCAACAAAGAAAAAAATAAACACTCATACTTCA
This sequence comes from Modiolus philippinarum, assembly GCA_002080025.1. Lineage (NCBI taxonomy): Eukaryota > Metazoa > Mollusca > Bivalvia > Mytilida > Modiolidae > Modiolus > Modiolus philippinarum. Next base: position 22,855 of record MJUU01060493.1, read on the forward strand.
AAGTAGTTCCAATGCAGCTCCTTTCACCGGAATTCTCTTGTTAGATATCGAACAACGCTACAACCATACTTCTTTTATCCATGGATGTGGGGTCGTCAACAAAGCAAAGGAAATATCGGGCAGGGTACTCTTACAAATACTGTCGACCGTTACCCGACAGATTCCCCATACACAATATACAACATAAATGCGATCATAGGGCACTCAGCGAGATTATTGTAGAATATTTTTCCACACAAAACCAGAAACGTTGGCAAATATGGTTTGATGTTTAAAAAAAATGAGTGTGACCATAAACTTTTTACTTTTCCCGCATAGCTCTGTCCATAGCTGATGCTGGCATTCCGTCTTCGGTCCCATTGGTAATTTGTTCTCTATCAGATTTTACACATATTTCCTTTGATAGATTTCCAAATGTTTTGATTTGAGACATAAACTGTCGAAATGCGCATACGCAGAAATTAAATTCACAGTAACTTCAGTATTTTGTTATCTCACCTGTTTTTTTTTTTTTTTTTTTTTTTTTTTTTTTTTTTTTTTTTTTTTTTTTTTTTTTTTCACGTCAATTTATGTAAATTGAAAATTTGCTCCAAAATGTTCTTTACTAAAAAGATTCATAAGATTTCCTTATCATGTCATTGGAAGAAGTAAAAAATAATTTTTGCTGTTATAAACTTTTGCATATGGAACGTGGAAAACAACTAATATACACTTTGTTGACGTAGTTGATAATGTTAAAATGGAGGGCACTCTGAATTACATTTCACCAAAATGACACTTATATCTTTCATACCTCTAATGAAGAAATTTGAATATGCCTTTGAAAACCTTAAAAAGTTGATGTCTTATGTGCTCACTTAGACAGAGATAAATAAAATAATTGGCAGCAAATCCCGCTGAACTTGCAAGTCCATTGTATTGCCAATAACCATCGCTACACATTGAATAATCTTCGAAGTATGTTGCAGCTACATATACAGAACAAACTATAAACATAGAGTCAAAAATACAGTAAATAACAGTTATTAATACTGGTAATAGAACGATCCTTTGAGAAAGAAGCAACATATTTGTCCAATTTCCTTAAACAAGACAGCTTTAACCAAATGTAAATCGTTGAGACGAACATTGTTCCGAGGAATGTCACGCAAAATATCGAATAAGCTTTAGGATAAATTTTGCTTAGGAATTCGGAAGCGATTTTGTTGTTTGTAATAGAGCATATGCCATCAATTTGTTTTGTGAAATTGTCCCAAGCCTAGGACAACAAAAGACATGATCATTACGACAGAGGCTGCTAATCTGTTTGTCATGTATATCTTACACCAGAATGGAAAAGCCAACACAACGGCCTTCTGCGCAGATATAAATGCCGTGATCAAAATGGAAACGGTATGAAACAAATGGCTAAATGTAATAAAAGTCCATGAATAAAACACACAGAAAGGATACCGTGTTTTTATGTACTGCATTCCCTCTGCATAGCTTTGTTCTTCTAGTTGTAGATGGTTCAACAGATATCCGAAGTGTTTTGGTAGGAAGAAAAACGTTGATGTCAATCCATCTGAAATAGCAAGTGCTGCTAAAGGGATTGTTGAAGGGGAAATGTTTTCCTTCTTAAAAAACACATAAGTTACAAAACTAATTATAAATATGTCAATCCTGCACCGGTGTGAACTACCAATTGGCTCTCTATTACAAAATAGTTAAACGTAAAGTCAGAATTAGTTGTCGCATTATAGTCACTTTTTATGACAGAACTATTTTCGATAACCATGATATCATTTCCTGTATTGTTCATTTAGTTGATATATATCTACACTTATATATTAATAAGTTTTTCAGCTGTATGTAAAAATACGTTGGAAGAGCTCTTATTTCTATTTAATATATGAATGTCTTTTTTGTTTTCCTGGTTTAATCAATTCAGTCACACATTTCTCATTTATTTGAATTCTATGATATTCACCCGTTCTGGGAAAACTAAAAATATAATCTAATGGAATTGGTAATGATATCATATGTCTAATTTACTCTATTTAATCTATATTAAATTTTAATTATACAGTTGTGCAAATCAATGACAATTGCAACATGAAATAGAAATTATATTTCAAATTATTACTTTTTATAGCATTCGTGCAGCGTTGTATTCAGGGGTCTAAAATGCATGTTTTAAATTGTTCAGAAATTTTCCATTGATTGCAAGTTAATACGCAGTTGTTTATATCACAATCTTAGACTTCATGGATTATTCATATTCATTTAAACAAGTATCCAAATTAAATTTTTATGAGCTATTGTATTTTAAAACAATTTAGATGTTTTCAAATTCAGTTGGTGTATCTAGTTTTATGCATGAAATCTATCCCACTCTGTAAAAAGTCAATACACTATTTTTACTTTATTACAAATAAGTTAACTCTTCTTTTCTGCTGGCCCAATCTCTCCTTGCTGGAGAGCACATTGAAAATCATTCCTAGAAAAAAATGAAAGAGTTGGCCGGGTAGTAAATTTTGTTTAGTTAATGATAAATATTCAATTTAAAATATGTTTGACAAAAGTGGATTTTAACAATAATTCAATAAAAAAGCATGAAATACTACCAGGTAAGTATCAAGTTGCAACTGAAAAATACTACCAGGTAAGTATCAAGTTGCAACTGAAAGAATAGTAATAGTAACATTGTGTAAATTTAAAGAGAAATGAACAGATAAAAAGGCAAAGTAGAAAGGAACCAGTCATTAATTTGCTTAATATTTTTATGATTACGAGATGATATTTATGCTAAAACACAGCTGCCAAAGATCCATATTAATGTACATCTCTGGTGAGTGTTGAGGGTCTGTCGTCACACTATAACATTTTATCTAATGTTAGCATACGTTAAGGAAAGTTTTTAAAAATCTCGAAGAAATGACGCATTAATGAGGCCAGACTAAGTAATCTTCAGTGCAATAACGTAAAATTATATATATATATAGCTGTTAGTGCGGTAGTCCAGTATTGTATTTGGAAATTTCCAATATTTTAATTTTTGGAAATGTTGTTTGAAACTGAGGACTATCTCACTCTTGCATTGCTCAGTCAGTAGCTGAGTTTGGCTTTTGATTTGGTTCCTGTTTGTTATTTGTTCTCTATCAGCTCTTGTGCATATTTCAGTTTATGGTCTTCTTTGAAGAGACATAAGTTGTCGAAATGGCCATCAGCAAAAATAAACTTGAAAATTACGTTGGTATTATGTTATTTACCTGCAGCGCTCAAAAACGTTAAAGCGTTTTGCAACGGTTCAAAAGCGTTTCTAGCAAATTGGACTTATGTTGAATGGATTGAAAACCATCGTACGTAGCATGCATCGAACGTTTGCATAGCGTGAAAGGTTGCATTTTGACCATCTTTTTAGAACGTGTTTAATTCTTTATCCCAAAGTCTTGAAAAGTAGACACCAATAGCAATACCACAATGCAACCGATCAGACAAATAGAAGATTATGACCTAACAAAATGGCAAAATTTATTTCAAATCAACCAAGTCAATCTGACGCTGACATTAAGTCGCTATTAAATTTTTGAATAATTTCCAGTGTTCTTACAGTAATGAAACTTTTGTTAATACGTAACTGGTCACCTAAGGTGTCTGGTGTGTTTTATTTCAACACTTAAAAGGTGCTAGAAACTACTATAACTTACACTTAGCATGTGTAAAATTAAAGTCGCCCCTTGACCCTTTTGTCGTAAATTTTAGTACGGAGATGACCATTTTTGTGAAGTTTGAGATGCAAGTCCACAAAATATGTAGATCGAGCAGTTTCTGCTGTTTTCATTACTTTTTATTCTTGAGTATATTGATGGGATCCACTAAGTAGAAAAGGTGTTATCAATGTATCTATAAGTGAGATTGAAGGATCTAGCATCTTTAATTTTGATAGCTTATACAAGTCCCTCAATAAATCAGACTCAAATGATAAGAATAAGTCTGCGAGTAGAGGAGGACAATTGTTTTGCCAACTTATTTTTGATAAAAAGCACATCTAAATGTGATAAATACTGTGAAAGTACTATTGTTCGTGGGGTTCCAATTTTCGTGGATTTCGTGGTTCGTTTAAACCACGAAATTAAGTTCCCAACGAAATGCATTTTTTCCATAGGGTTTAAATGCATTGAATTCAAAACCACGAATTTAAGTACCCACGAAATAGTGATAATTGTGAAAACCACGAAAGTTGATGTCCACGAATAAAAGTACCTCCACAGTATGTTACAACTAAGAAAATTGAGAATACTGCATACCTTTTTGTCATTGTTGCATACTCTTCCTTTAAAATTGGTTTTGAAACGGCAAAGGTTTTTTGAATGATACCTTTGATTCTTGATTTTAGTTTATCACGAGGAAGCGGGATATAGATTGTGGAAAAATCAAATGTTTTGAGAGAATGTATTTGAAGAAATGAATGGATTTAAGATTTCCAAATAAATCTTTGAATTTTTAAGTATGGATAACGTGTGCCTACATGTTTTTAAACAACCCATAACTTCCACTACGCACAATAGTGTACAAGAAAATATTTTCACACGTCGATACACGTTGACGCTATGCGTTATAGTGTAACCCGGGTTAAAAAAAAGAAATAATCTAAATATAATATACTTGTAGTTGCTTTGCAATGTTTGATTAATTTACAAATGAATACGAAAGCAACAACCACAAATCATAATTCCAGAATACATTGCAATTTGAGGATTGCACAGGAGGACGAAACAAACAAATTGAATATTATGCAAACGCCTCAAAAATAAAGCGCCTAAAGGAAAAAAAACAGGAGTGTTTTCAGGTGCTTCGGAAGGGAAGGCATGACCTGCTCCACAAATATAAGTAATCTAAAAAGTCTGATTACAGATTACATCTGAACACTGAAAACATTAGAATTTAAGGCTTAACTTTAATTCGGTTATCAGATGGGGCCATTATCATCTGGTGCATTACATTGTCTTTCTTTCGGTTTTTAGCTCATGAAGGTTTTACCCGAAATTCCGTCGTCTGCTACGTTCTTTCCTGCGAAAACTTTGAAAGGAAGACGAACAAAAAAATTTCACAGCATATGACACCAAATTCGGCCACAACTGTTAGGGATACAAGACCACGCAATCAAAACAGGACAGTGGCTGCAACGGGGACTGGTTTAGGTACAAATACTACCACTGTGACTTCAGGAACTCAGATGTTCAACTTTGGGCCCGTGGCAGCTACACCAAGGACACAAACACCACAAATGGACGGACAACCACAAGGATATTATGTCCCGAGTATCACAAATGTACAGCCACAAAGATATTATGCCCCTAGTATCACAACTCTTCCAGATGTACAGCCACAGGGATATTACGCCCCTAGTATCACAACTCGTCCGGATGTGCAGCCGCAAGGATGTTATGTTCCTACAACTAATATTGCCACTACTCCAGGTAATAGTATAAATCCCATGCACGAACCAAGTGTAAATGATGACATAGCATTGCATGTTCCATTAAATATACAAGCAAAAATACAAAAGGGGGAATATGTAGACCTTTCTTCTTTATTAGTCACAAAGTCAAATCGTAATGAACAAAAACTTGTTTTTGTACAAGACCAAATCGTTTTACAACCTAAAAAACATCAAATGAACATAGTCACCATTGAACAATGGACCACAGCTTTCATTGTTTACATGTATATTTACTGTAAAATTCATCCAGCACGTTGTTTAGAGCTCCTAAAGTATATGCAAATGGTTCGACTTGGTGCCAGTCGTTCAAGTACAGACTGGAAACTGAATGATGAAAACTTTAGGTTGAGAAAAGTTCATGGGCAGCTGTTGACTATGAATTGTGGATTTTGTATATGAATAGTGCACACAATAGTAGTACAAATAAATTCAATTCTCACATGAATACCCAGTCATCATTTAAATGTTATTCATACAATATTGAAGGGTTTTGTAGCAAACAAGCTTGCCCTTACAGGCATGCATGTATCCGTTGTAATGCGAGTCATCCTCTTGCTCATTGTTCAATAAAACAAGCATCGGCCACAATGCCTGCATTGCAGCCAGGACTTCAACAAAATAGCAATTATAGGCAGCGGTTTCAAGTTACAGGAACCCAAATCCACCCAGGAAATACATTTCGGCCAAAAAATTCCCAACAAAATTGGAGGAAAAGACCCCAGTCGCAGCTGTGGGATTTAGGCAAAACTCCAATATGCTTAGATAAAATGAAAGTGTATCTTGATAAATATCCAAAACAAAATGTTGCATATGAGCTTTATAATGGATTTTTGCAAGGATTTAGACTTCAATATACTGGTCCGAGAACTTCAATTTGGTATCAGCAAATCAACATAGAGAGCAAACACTTGCGAAAATTCAAAAAGAATTAAGTTGGGTCGTATTTTAGGTCCTTTTTTCAGAAAAACCCATTTCAACATTAAGAATTTCTCCAATAGGTTTATTTCCAAAGAGTGACGGATCTTGGCGTTTAATTACACACCTGTCACACCCCCAGAATCTAGCATAAATGATTTTATAGACGCAGACCTCTGTAAAGTGTCTTATTCTTCTCTTGACAAGATTCTTAGCATGATTTATAAGCTTGGTCCAGGTGCTCTACTTGGAAAGATCGATATAAGCTCGGCTTTAAGATTGTTGCCAATAAACCCTGCAGACTTTGACCTTTTAGGAATCTACTTTGATAGTAAATATTACATAGACAAATGTCTCCCCATGGGATGCTCCATTTCATGCTCTCTTTTTGAGAAGTTCTCGACATTTATTCAATGGGTTGTTCAGGAATAATCGGGTCTTGATACGGTTGACCATTACTTAGATGATTTTATATTCGGTGGTCCGCCTGATAACAATAATTGTAAGGTATTAATGAATACATTTTTCAGTGTAAGTAGGGAATTTGGTGTCCCTGTAGCAGAGAACAAAACAGTAGGACCGGTTACTGTGATTGATTTTTTAGGTTTCACAATAGACACTATTTCGATGAAAGTAAGGATACCTGGTGAAAAATTGCAAAGGTTAGAAGCCGGTCTCCTTATGTTAGCTTCAAAAAACAAAGTTACATTAAAGGAATTGGAATCCTTGACAAGGTTGATGGCGTTCTGTTCACGGGCTATCCCATCTGCTCGTGCCTTTATTAGAAGGTTCTATGATTTAATTGGATCAGTTAAAAATAAAAAGCCGTTTCATTTTGTAAGGGTTACAAGAGAAGTCAAAGAGGATATTCCGTTTGGTTAGAATTTTTAAAGTATTTCAATGGCGAGTATTTTATTCCTGACGACTGTTGGCATACAAATGAATCTTTGGAACTTTTCACTGACAGCTCTGGAAATCCGGAACTTGGTTGCGGGGCTTATTTTAGGGGTCACTGGACACAATTTCGTTGGCCACCATTGTGGTCAAGTACTTCAATCATGAAAAATTTGTCAATTTTGGAATTGATTCCTATTGTGTTAGCCTCGTTTATTTGGTCTCGCGAATTTTCAAATCAGAAAGTTACATTTCATATAGACAATCAGGCATTGGTGGCTATAGTTAATAAGCGCACATCAAAAGACAAACAGATAATGAAACTTGTACGCGAACCTGTATTTTTGACAATGCATTGCAATGTTCAATTTCAAGGTTTACATATCCAAGGAACAAAAAATGAAATTGCGGATGCGCTATCTCGATTTCAGATGGACCGGTTCAGAATATTATCCCCATCAGCAGATGTGAATCCGACAGACATTCCAGCAGAATTCCAAGCCTTGATCTTGGGCCTGTGATATCAAATCTTTTGTCTAAATCTATCTCGGAGAGTACTTACACTACTTACAACCGTGGATTCTTAACATTTCAACCATTTCGCTGGGAATATGGGTTGTCCCAGACATGGCCTGCCACAACATATGATATTATGTGTTTTATTTCTTACTTGTTCAAAAAGGGTCTTTCTTATTCATCAATCAACTGCTATTTGTCTGGTATCGGTTTCTATTGCAAAGTAAATAGTATGGAAGACTGTACAGGACAATTTGTGGTACGTAAAATGCTGGAAGGTGTAAGGCGGTCAAGTCCAAAACCAAGGGACAATAGAATGCCTATTACAAAGGAAATATTGAATAAAATTATACCGTTTTTGCCCCATATCTGTAATTCTATTTATGAAGCTAAACTTTTTAGCGCTATATTTTCTGTATGCTTTTTCGGGTTTTTGAGAGCTTGTGAGGTAGCAGTTAGCAATCAAAATGCGAATCACATTATAGCTTTCCAAAACACGAAAATTGTGGAAGACCGAGTTCATTTATGGTTGTCTTCTTCTAAAACCGATCAAGAATGTAAGGGTTCTCATGTTTTATTAGGACCACAGCCGGACAAAACAATTTGCCCTGTATTTTTATTAACCACTTATCTTAGAGTTAGGCCTAGCTGTTTCGGTCCACTATTTTGTCACTTTAATGGTTCACCTGTGACGAGGTATTAAATTTCAGCTGTTCTTTCAAAGTCACTAGAAATGATTGGGATAGAACCTTCAAAATATTCTACCCACTCGCTACGAATTGGGGCTGCCACTATGTATGCTATGGAAGGGGAAACAGACACTCGTATAATGGAGATGGGTCGTTGGAAATCGGATGCATTCAAATACTATATCAGAATCCCATGTTAGCTTATTCAGCGTGCTATGTTCATGTTTGTAAATGTTTCCCTTAATTAACATACTCTATTATAAGCATAATTCTAATAGATTTGAGGTTTGCAGGTTCTACAAATACTGTATGGATAGTTGGTTCCTCTTTGATAAAACATGCCTTCATTGCTGCTAGAAAAAGGCCAGGTGGAATTCATTTAGGACAAGAACGTGTTGGGGTCTCGATTTGGTGGCAAGGATTGAGTGGGATGACTGTCAAAAACGTTAAGTAGAAAATAACAACTACGATGAGATTTGAAGACCCTCCTACCTTGTTGATCCTGCATGTAGCAGGTAATGATATCGGGGCCTCAAATATAGGGCATTTGCGTATTTTGGTTAAACAGATAAAAGACTGGATAATATTGATGTTGCCCATTACAATCCTTGTTTGGTCCCAAATACTTCCTCGTATTAATTGGAAATATTTGTCGAATCTTTTGGCTATGTCGAAATGCCGTGACAGACTTAACAATTACATAGCTACTTATGTCATAAGAAGGAACGGGTGTTATATCCGATACCCGGAAATAAAGCCAAATTCTACATTTATATCTCCAGTTGACGGTGTTCACCTTACACCAATTGGTACAGAAATGTTTTTAAATGCAATACAGGGTGCTATAGAACAATTTCTGACAAATCCCAATGTTTACACCTTTCCATACTGTTAATAAACTTGAAACTCCATGTAAGAAAATCTTTCACATTTTCAAACAAAGTCGAAAATTACCGCCTTTTGGGTAAATGATTATCAGAGTGAATATATTTCCTAGTATTGCGATATTTGGCACCGCAGCGAACCCCCATATGATGGCGGTTGACTGTCAGTGAAATCTGACAGTCAATTTGGCGAATTTCGCTGCACATTATTATCATTTGTGAACCGTGTTGTAAATTTTGTGCAGTTTTACCCCTGAAGTTTATTGATATATTATGAACGTTGCATTGCCTGTGTATAACAGTTGATAGTTGGAAATCAACTGGTTGAAATATGCTGAAAAACAAGTTGACAGTTGAAATTTGTTGAAATAAGTTGACAGTTAAAAAGTTGATTGTTGAAAATAAGTTGACAGTTGAAAAATCAGCTATAGTTGAAATATGCTGAAACATAAGTTGATAGTTAAAATGTACATATGTTGACAGTCGAAATGTTTGGTTGCCATAATCTGCGGTAACCATTAGATTGTGTTTAAATTTTCACCTGTGTTTCCAACGGTGATAATATCAAAAAATAAATTTACACCTGTGTTTCCAACGGTCATAATATCAAAAGTAAAAATACACCTGTGAATCCAACGGTGCTATTGTATCGTAATGTTAAATAAAATAATTAAATCTGTGGCCAAATATCGCCAATACCAAATATATTGAATACTTTAATTTTGGCCCATATAGGATAATAGAATTTAAGGCTTAACTTAAATTCGGTTATCAGATGGGGCCATTATCATCTGGTGCATTACATTGTATTTCTTTCGGGTTTTAGCTCCTGAAGGTCTTACCCGAAATTCCGTCGTCTGCTACGTTCTTTCCTGCGAAAACTTTGAAAGGAAGGCGAACAAAAAATTTTCAAAGCAAATCAATCCCTCCCAGCCCATTTATGTTATTAAAATATAAAAGAACGCCATACTGCTGTTGTTTGTAATATTTTTCAGATAATTCCAATTATCAGATTATATGTGAAGTGATATCACTAGATGGTCAGGAGTCGGTGCATAGCTACAACTGATGTTAAACCTGGATGAAAAAAATCAAAAGAATAGCGACATCCGACCTCTGTAATAATTGGACGTGAAGGCGAATTTCGCTGCACATTATTATAATTTGTGAACCGTGTTGTAAATTTTGTACAGTTTTACCCCTGAAGCTTATTGATGTATTATGAACGTTGGATTGCCTGTGTATAACAGTTGATAGTTGGAAATCAGCTAGTTGAAATATGCTGAAAAACAAGTTGACAGTTGAAATTTGTTGAAATAAGTTGACAGTTGAAATTTGTTGAAATAAGTTGACAGTTGAAAAAGTTGATTGTTGAAAATAAGTTGACAGTTGAAAAATCAGCTATAGTTGAAATATGCTGAAACATAAGTTGATAGTTAAAATGTACATATGTTGACAGTCGAAATGTTTGGTTGCCATAATCTGCGGTAACCTTTAGATTTGTGTTTAAATTTTCACCTGTGTTTCCCACGGTGATAATATCATAAGTTAAATTTACACCTGTGTTTCCCACGGTGATAATATCAAAAGTAAAAATACACCTGTGAATCCCACGGTGCTATTGTATTGTAATGTTAAATATAATAATTAAATCTGTGGCCAAATATCGCCAATACCAAATATATTGAATTTTCCTGCTGAAACATAAGTTGATAGTTAAAATGTAAATATGTTGACAGTCGAAATGTTTGGTTGCCATAATCTGCGGTAACCTTTAGATTTGTGTTTAAATTTTCACCTGTATTTCCCACGGTGATAATATCATGAGTTAAATTTACACCTGTGTTTCCCACGGTGATAATATCAAAAGTAAAAATACACCTGTGAATCCCACGGTGCTATTGTATTGTAATGTTAAATATAATAATTAAATCTGTGGCCAAATATCGCCAATACCAAATATATTGAATTCTTTTAATTGGGCCCATATAGGATAATAGAATTTAAGGCTTAACTTAAATTCGGTTATCAGATGGGGCCATTATCATCTGGTGCATTACATTGTATTTCTTTCGGTTTTTAGCTCCTGAAGGTCTTACCCGAAATTCTGTCGTCTGTAACGTTCTTTCCTGCGAAAACATTGAAAGGAAGACGAACAAAAAATTTTCAAAGCAAATCAATCCCTCCCAGTCCATTTATGTTATTAAAATATAAAAGAACACCATACTGCTGTTGTTTGTAATATTTTTCAGATAATTCCAATTATCAGATTATATGTGAAGTGAAATCACTAGATGGTCAGGAGTCGGTGCATAGCTACAACTTATGTTAAACCTGGATGAAGAAAAATCCAAAGAATAGCGACATCCGACCTCTGTAATAACTGGACGTGAACATAATTATCATTTGTGAACCGTGTTGTAAATTTTGTACAGTTTTACTCCTGAAGTTTATTGATATATTATGAACGTTGGATTGCCTGTGTATAACAGTTGATAGTTGGAAATCAGCTAGTTGAAATATGCTGAAAAACAAGTTGACAGTTGAAATTTGTTGAAATAAGTTGACAGTTGAAAAAGGTGATTGTTGAAAATAAGTTGACAGTTGAAAAATCAGCTATAGTCGAAATATGCTGAAACATAAGTTGATAGTTAAAATGTACATATGTTGACAGTCGAAATGTTTGGTTGCCATAATCTGCGGTAACCTTTAGATTTGTGTTTAAATTTTCACCTGTGTTTCCCACGGTGATAATATCAAAAGTTAAATTTACACCTAAGTTTCCCACGGTGATAATATCAAAAGTAAAAAAAAACACCTGTGAATCCCACGGTGCTATTGTATTGTAATGTTAAATATAATAATTAAATCTGTGGCCAAATATCGCCAATACCAAATATATTGAATTCTTTTAATTGGGCCCATATAGGATAATAGAATTTAAGGCTTAACTTAAATTCGGTTATCAGATGGGGCCATTATCATCTGGTGCATTACATTGTATTTCTTTCGGTTTTTAGCTCCTGAAGGTCTTACCCGAAATTCCGTCGTCTGCTACGTTCTTTCCTGCGAAAACTTTGGAAGGAAGACGAACAAAAAATTTTCAAATCAAATCAATCTCTCCCAGCCCATTTATGTTATTAAAATATAAAAGAACACCATACTGCTGTTGTTTGTAATATTTTGCAGATAATTCCAATTATCAGATTATATGTGAAGTGAAATCACTAGATGGTCAGGAGTCGGTGCATTGCTACAACTGATGTTAAACCTGGATGAAGAAAAATCCAAAGAATAGCGACATCCGACCTCTGTAATAATTGGACGTGAAGGCGAATTTCGCTGCACATTATTATCATTTGTGAACCGTGCCGTAAATTTTGTACAGTTTTACCCCTGAAGTTTATTGATATATTATGAACGTTGGATTGCCTGTGTATAATGGTAGGTTTACACCGCCGATCAAAGCAACTCGACCGAACTCGATCTATGAATATTCATGAATATTCATCGATCGGGACACTGATCTTGAATGTTCGTGTTCGGTCTACTAACCAAAGTGGGGCGATCTTACTAACTCTGCTGAACTCGAGCTGTGTTCCCGAGTATTTTTGACATGTCAAAAAATATCGTGTAGAGGTCGTATGCATTATATGTCGAGAACAGGTCGGGAATCAATCGGGGTGTGATCGAGGTAGTCGTGAAGATGTCGAAAAGGGATCGGTCTTGATCGAGTTTCAAAATTTTAGCCGATTATGCCGATTTCTACCCGACTTTTACTCATTCGCTTCTCGATTTATGCCGAATCGCTTTAAGATCAACTCGATTAGTACGCGATCATTACTCGACTAACACGATTCTTTCTTTTTTTTCTGTACAAGATCTTCCCGACCATAACCCGATTTTTTCCCGACCTGTATCCAACTTTTACTCGACCTCTCAAGACCTTTACTCTATTTAACACGACAGCATGTCATCTTTTCACAAAAGCAGAACATGAGGCTTTCGAAAGACTCAGTCTCTCACTAGGGACTTACTTCAGTTTAGAGGAGCCATCCAATGGACTCAAATGACTATTGTGACCAAGTTTTGCTTCCGACCATCTTTGATATGATGAGAATCTGCCGGATACTATCTCAATTGGCAATTGGCAAAGTAGTTTCAGAGTAGAAAGTACTGGATATCTAAGGTTGGTCGAATATTAAATTATGTTCTCCGTTGTGGGCCATCTTGGATTTCATGCAGACAAGATAGATACTATTTTAAATTGGAACATTCAAGGACTATTTTACCAATTTTGGCTGCAATTTGTCCCGTGAAAATCCTTCTGGAACAATGTTTAACTATGTCTCCCTTTGACAATCATCTTGTATTAGTTGAGGATATGACAGACACTATTTTGAAAAGATACCATCATTTGGCAATCGTAACAAGTTTGGTCTAATTGGATTAGGGGTCTCAGAGGTAACGTTTAAATGATTCAATTTAAAACTACTAGTACATTCCCAGTTGGCGGTTGTATTTGATTAGAAGCGGTCATGACGGTTTTTTTTTCAAATTGATCAATCGAGGTCTATCAGGGCTCGGTGGTTTCTGGGTTGAATATATTTGAATGCAAAGTTCATGAAAAACAGCCACAAAATAATGACAAAAGCTCAATCTCGCTATATCAGGATTGCAGAAAAGAATATTAGATTGTGCAGGCTACTAGTATAATTAAAGGATGACATGCAGAGGGCTTAAATTCAATCGACTATAGCTATGCTGACAAAATTTGAAATTAAAACCAAGATGCATCCAATATACACACTCAAAAAACAAGTTCACTAAATACATGAATTCAAGAATAAAATATTGTTTCTTCCAAGCAGGTTTGTATACTCTTATCACAAGATATGCTTCAAGCTAAATTACATCAGAAATGTGCGATTTTGAACATTTGTAACATGTACTAGAAAATTCTTTTAGATTTGCACCGAGAATATGTCGTACCCAACGGGCAGCCGCTCGCCATTTCACTCTCATAGAACCGGATTTTTCTACAGAAAGCAGGGTTTTTAAGGCTTTCCATGGAAACTACTGTAAATCTAGTTACCACCGATATCATGATATCATGTGATGATATGTCTTCTGTTTTATGTATCAGATTAGTCCTACATATAATGACAGGAAAAACACACAGTCGCATTCTGACGCATGTTGAGGATAGCCTGCTACTATGTTAAAGCGATTCATTCCTCTGTAATGATGACTTTGAAGCATTCGCTATTGTATAAACCAAACTTCGCGCCTTCTGTGTCAGACCCGCCTTCTCTGTTACTCTAGATCGATCACAGGTTTTATCTATTCTTTGAATCATCAGCCACATGGGCAACAAATTTTGCTGCTCCACCACCATGCTGAACTGTTCCCTGAATTTTCACATTTTACCCCCATAAATACAAACGTACTAACAGGACAAACTCGAGCACATACGACCATTTCACGATCTTTCCGACCATGTCTAGTTAATCAAACACAAATCGGGCTCTGATCTGGCTCAATCTGACAAAGTATGAATTTTATGACGTTGATCGGGATAAAATAGCATGGTCGAGTTGATCGTGTTGGTTTGATCGGCGGTGTAAACCTAGCATAACAGTTGATAGTTGGAAATCAGCTAGTTGAAATATGCTGAAAAACAAGTTGACAGTTGAAATTTGTTGAAATAAGTTGAAAAAGTTGATTGTTGAAAATGAGTTGACAGTTGAAAAATCAGCTATAGTTGAAATATGCTGAAATATAAGTTGATAGTTAAAATGTACATATGTTGACAGTCGAAATGTTTGGTTGCCATAATCTGCGGTAACCATTAGATTGTGTTTAAATTTTCACCTGTGTTTCCCACGGTGATAATATCAAAAGTTAAATTTACACCTGTGTTTCCCACGGTGATAATATCAAAAGTAAAAATACACCTGTGAATCCCACGGTGCAATTGTATTGTTATGTGAAATATAATAATTAAATCTGTGGCCAAATATCACCAATACCAAATATATTGAATTCTTTTATTTCGGCCCATATAGGATAGGTAATCAATTACAGCTGATAGCAATTAAGAATACCGCTTGCGCCTAGCCCGGTTCTAAATGAAATTTAAAGTACAGAAAAAATGCAATGTAAAATTATGTTCCCCGTTTGCAACTGCGCAACTTTTCTTTCATGGGGTGCATTTCAGATTTTATTATATCTTAATATTAAAATACAATATAAATCTGAAATAAAAAGAAATATTTTTCTTTTTGTCGCAAACTATTACATGAAACGTGCAAATTCTTGTTGAAAGAAAGTTCTTTAGAGATGGATGATGTGGATTGTGTGCTGAATTGAAATTTTCTTAACACTTTTAATATGATATCGCCAATATTCCTGTTACAGTATTTATGTTCAGATCTTGAATACGCCATTGAAAACGTCTAAAAGTTGATGTCTTATGCGTTCACTAACACATAGATATATCAAAATATAATTTCCAGCAAAGCCAATTGGAGATTGAATTTGCAAGTCTATTGTTTTGCCAATAACCATGGCTGCACATCGAATAGTCTTGAAAGTTTGCTTCTGCTACATATACAAAACGAACTATAAACATGGAATAAAAAACAGTAAAAAATACTTATTAATACAAATATCAGAACGACTCGGTAAAGTTTGTCCTTTGCAGCTTTAAACAAAATGTTAATCGTTGAAACGATCATTATTGCTACGGATGTCATGCAAAATATCGAATCAATTTTAGGAAAAATATAAATGAAAAAGTTAGCAGCGAGTTTGTTGTTCGTGTAGGAGCATGTGTCATCTCTTTCTTCTGTGAAATTATACACAAAACATAGCGGTGTAACTAATCCTAAGACAATTAAGGACACGATAATTACGACCAATACTGTTAATCTGTTGGTAATATAAATCTTACTCCAAACTCGAATAGCCAATGCAACGGCTTTATGTGCAGATATCAATGCTGTGATTAAAATAGAAACAGTATAAAACGCAAGGGACCGTGCAATAGTCCGAAGGGTCATTATTTAGGTTATAAGGGGAACCCCTGCCTAATTCGTTTTTTAATAACATAATACCGAAGTTGCTGTTAATTGGGATTCTGCATATGCGCATTTCGACAACTTATGTCTCTTCAGCGCAGATAAATTCAAAATATTGGAACTCCATATATCGAAATGCGTGTAAAGACTGATAAAGAACAAATTACCAATAAGATTTTAATAGAAAAGCCAAAATCAGATAAGGACAGAGCTTTGCAAAAGGGAGATATTTTTTTCAATTTTAATTTTTATTTAATTTAGATATTGCAAGTTGCCAGATACCTAAGTAGGTACTGGCTACTGGGTTAGTGGTTGAAACGAGGTATAAAATATCAATGGATATTGGAGCATTTGATCGCCATGCAAACCAAGCCAGAACGCTATTATTTTGAAAAAAAGGGTGTTTTCTGCTGTGTGTTATGTTTAAAGTAAATTATAAGGGGAACCCCTGCTTAAATTGGCGTTCTTCGTCTTGAATAAATAATAAAATGATATGGAGTAATTGCACATGAGTCAAAGTTTCTACAAATACATGGTATATTTAAGCAATTAAACAACTCTTCGATTGTAGTTCTTCGTCTTGAAAACACCATGAGGCCTTCGAAAACGAGTTTTGCTCATACCTCAAATAAGTTCAACACGGTCCCTAGCACCTGTTTGAGTGGAATTCATTGCTAGATGACCAGCAAAGCTACATCACGAGGCCTTCAACAACAACAACAAAAAAAAACACTCATACTTCAAAGTAGTTCCCATGCGGCTCCTTCACCGGAATTCAGTTGTTGGATGTCGAATAACGCTACAACAATGCGTTTTATATCTATGGATTTGGGATCGCCAACAAAGCAAAGAAAATATCGGGCAAAGTACTCATACAAATACTGTCGTCCTTTGCCTGACAAATTCCCCATAAACAATATACAGCATATATGCGATCGCAGGGCAGTCGAAGAGGTTATTGTAAAAAATGTTCAAACAAAATCAGAGACGTTGGCAATTAAGAATAACTGTGTTGTATTTGAAGATTTGGAGGCATCAATAGGGGATTTGATGGTCGCAAATATCCGTTCACTGGCTCCGCTAACGCGTCGCCAGTGAACTCAATTTGCGACCATCAAATCCCCAGTTGATGCCTCCAAATCTTCAAATACAATACAGTTATCTCCATTTTAATGTAGTTGCAGATTTTAACGATGTTTATTACATTAATTATTGTTGAAATCAACATTAGATGGACGAATTGCAATATTACTCCACGGAAAATATAGTCCCAATATATGATCAACAATTATTTATTTATTTTCGTCAAGATTTTAAATAAAACCTGAAATTAAATGATCCAGTATAAAAAAAAATCATTTTTTTTTCTCAAAATAAAAAAACACATTTTGCATGAACGAGTTTTTTAAACCAAAAAGTGCATGTCATTATACCAAGCAACATGGCACCAAGACACAGGTTTCCGACTGTCAGTCAGAGAGAAAGTATATTTTCAATTGGAAAATATGGTAGCGTAATATTTGCATGTGAGTTTTTTTTCTGCTGAATGTATAGTAACAGCTGAACAGATGATTAGTTACTGGCAAAAGCGTGAAACTCCATCAGTTGTGTATTCGGTCTCGGAGAGGGCAACACGATTCGTAGGAAGTAGAATTTTCTGTAGACCTTATGAGAGGACATTCAGAGGCGAAGTCAAATGAAATGGATAATTGTGCTGATATTTACAGATTACCATCGATTTCAATGGCAATAATATTATACTTGAGTTGGAAGGCTAAACGTCTGGGAAATGTCCACGGGTTAATTTCTAATTCAAAATGTTAACTTAAGTCTGGATGCCACACAGCCGATTTTCATCTCTGGAACTATATAAATTTACTAGTATGAAAAAAGGAATGGAATGAAAAGCTATTTTAGCTTACTTTTAATGGCTGAAAAATATCTGCTTGAGTTGTTTGTAGCATGGATGCTGTCGTCTGCATGTCTACATGACGCCTATCGATTTCTGCTTGCGGAGTTTCTCTGTTATTTATGTAAAAAATACTTGTATCAAGTCCTCGTCGCTATTTTGTGGATCAGCGATGTGTATTGCCTCCATTTTATTTCATAAACAAACGCGTATTTCAGGAATGTCAACCGTGAAATCTATACCTTGAAAAATTTTTGTTGGCAATGTTTTGGTATCGGAGATAAAATTTCATGATTTATGGGCGCTGTCGTCTGCATGTCTACATGACGCCAATCGATTTCTGCTTGCGGAGTTTCTCTGCTATTTATGTAAAAATACTTGTCTTAACTCCTCGTCGCTATTTTGAGGATCAGCGATGTGTATTGCCTCCATTTTATTTCATAAACAAACGCGTAAGAATCGTGTCAATTTCAGGAATGTCAACCGTGAAATCTATTCATTGAAAATTATTTAATTAACCAATCAGATAACAGGATTAATAACAAACTACATTAGAATTATGGTTTATGTTTAAAAATAAAGAAGGAGTGTGAGCATAAACTTTTTATTACTCCCGCATAGCTCTGTCCTTAGCGGATTTGACTTACCCTTTTAGATCTTATTGGTAATTTGTTCTCTATCAGATTTTACACATGTTTCCTTTGATGTATTGCCAAATGTTTTGATTTGATCTGCACTGTGAAGACATAAATTGTCGAAAGGCGCATACGCAGAAAATAAATAATAATTCACTTACTTCGTTATTTTATTATCTCAACTTTTTTTTCACGTCAATTTATGTAAATTGAAATCTGCTCCAAAATGTTTGTTACTATAAATTTCATTATATTTGTCTTTCGACATTTCCTTATCACGTAACTGCAAAACTGTAGCATGTCTCTTTCATCTGCAAAAGTCAATACGATATCTGCATAATGCGAATATGAATATCTAATTTTTCAATTCGTTACATAATAATCTTTCAAATTCATGAATACTAAAGACTGACCTTTGTATATAACAACTTGATAAAATAAAGTTTGAAATAAAAAGAATTTTTTTCTCTTGTTGTCACAAACTACTTCATGTAGAACTTGGAAAATAGCTGATACATCCGGGTTGACAATGACAATGAAGGGCGCTCTTAATTGTATTTCTCCAACTGACACTGATTTCGTTTATACCTCAGTAACAATATTTAATGATGGAATTTGAATATGTTGGAAAGTTGCTGCCTTATGCGTTCACTGAAACACAGATATACGACATAATTTGCAGCATATCCAAGTGAATTTGCAAGTCCATTGTACTGCCAATAGCCATGGCTGCACATTGAGTAATCTTCAAAGTTTGTTGCCGCTATATGTACAGAACAAATTATATACATAGAATCAAAAATACAGTAAATAACAGTTATTGATATAGGTATTAGAACCATTCGGTACAGTTTATCCTTTGAGAAAGGTGTAACATATTTGTCTGATTTCCTTAAACATGACAGCTTTAAACAAATGTAAATTGTTGAAATTAACATTATTCCGAGGGATGTCACGAAAAATATCAATTGTGCTTTAGGATAAATTTTGCCGAGGAATTCGGCAGCGAGTTTGTTGTTGGTAAAAGAGCATGCGTCATCTATTTCTTTTCTAAAATTATACACAAAACCTGTCGGTATACCAAAACTTAAGGCAATAAAAGACACGATAATTACGATCAACACTATTAATCTATTGGTCATGTGTATCTTACTCCAGAATGGAAAAGCCAACACAACGGCCTTTTGTGCAGAAATCAACGCCGTGATCAAAATAGAAATGGTATGAAACGTAGGACTTAATGTTATAAAACTCCATGAATAAAAAACACAGAAAGGATATCGTGTTTTTATGTATTGCATTCCCTCTGCATACCTTTGTTCTTCTAGTTCCAGTTGGTTCAACAAATATCCGAAATGTTTGGGCAGGAAGAATAGCGTCGATGTCAGTCCATCTGAAACAGCAAGTGCGGCGAGAGGAATTGTTGAAGGGGAAATGTTTTCCTTCTTCAAAAACACATAAGTTACAAAACTATTCAACAGAATAATTAAGTATGTCAATCCTGCCCCAGTGTGAATAACCAATGGCCTCTCTATTACAAAATAATTAAACGTAAATTCTGTATTTGTTGCATTAAAGTCGCCTGTTATGATTGAACTATTTTCCGTAACTATGATATTACTTTCCGAGGCGAAAATGTTTGAATTGTTCATTTAGTTGATATTTATCTACACTTCTATAATAATCAATTTTTCACATTTTCACCCTATTCGTGTCGAGGTAAAATGTCTTGAAACATTTAATTTCTGTCTATAATAAATATATATTATATGTTTGGTATTGAAAAAATCCAGGCACTGAGTAAATATTTGTACAAATTCCCATTTGATTCAATTTTATAGTGTTCATCCGACTTGGTCGTCTTTTCAGGAACATATCCAAATGTTTTATCAAACGTCCAATTTACTCTGTATGAATGTATGTTCGCACTAATCGATGACAATTATAACATCCGGGATAAATAAAACCTGATTTATTTTCATTTAAAGCATTTATTCTATGGTCTAAAATGCATATTTTAACGATTTAGGTTATTTAAATTGATTGTAAGTTAATACACAGTAAATTAAGTCCCATTTTTAAACATCCTTAAACAATCTTCAGGATCATTCATTTGTCACGAGTAAAATTTAATATAAATTCATAGTATTTTATGAAACATTCGCAATTGATGTCTTTAGCCCACTGGCTGGCATGACATGTACGCGAGCAGATCTATTCTAGTCAATTCAACAAACTATGTTTTCTCCTTGACATTTACCCCGTTTCCTTTCTTTTTCATATTAGTTATTTTTTTTTTCTTCCGTATGGGCTTATACGCCGTGACGTCACAACATTGAAAATTTTACCTGTTGACACTTTTAAGAAATCGTATTCATTTGTTAGGGTCATAAAAATGTCATTTTTCAATTACCTGGTATGAAATTGTTTTTAAAAGTAATGATTTAATCCAGTACAAATTGGAATTCCAATTTCTACTGGGACAAATTAGAATTCTGATTTTACTGGATTTAATCTACTATAAATTGGAATTCCAATTTCTCCTAGGAGAAATTGAGATATCCCAATTTGTACTAGTAGGATTGTGGATCCTACTAACTAAAATCAATAGAAACAGTGGTAGAGAAGTAAAACATTTTTTATAATAAGTCCGTTCCACTGTTTTGGTGATCATTTAATTAAAAGATCTAATTGTATAAAAGATAAAGATGTTTTGCTTCAAACTCTTAAATCGTTGAGAACAGTTCAAATTTTTTATCACCAGATTTCATTAGTGAACTTTAAAAATGGATTCGAAGAACAAGAGGTATTTTACAAGACAAAATATTTGAATATCATTTTTTTTTAAAGATGGCATTCTTAAAAACTGCACTTCTGAGACTGATACTGATCTTGTTGATTTCAGAGGTTTTTGTTTCCCTGGTTTAAATGCAGTAGATACTGTTCTAACATTGTCATGTTAAAAACCTGTCCATTGGAAGATGGCAATATAACAGCTACAGTTTGTAATTACCCCGGCAATGTTATACTATGCGATGCCCTTTTCGTAAATCGAAAATTTCTTGTTCTACCAAATGTAACAGAGTTCCATTTTTAGTTTAATATTATTTTATTGCATAAATATAGCAAAAGGATTAGACAACAAGTCATAGACCTTTTTATTCACAAATTCATAGGTGCCGCCATTTCCGACTTCCGCATGAACTGGCTACCGGAAGGTTGTAACGTTCGTAACACCTCGGCGCTTGTCGATCTATCGGTATAAGGTTTAATGATCCAACCGTTAATTACTCCAATAACACCTGTTGAGAAAGTGATCAAAACCTATTTAAGTGATAAAACAGTTATTGCGACATCATAGAAACCGCCTAATATATATCAATATATCACAAATAACTGTTAATTATGTAAAGAAGTTCGATATTTTACAAGTTGATTAAGAAAACGTAACTTTTGTTTTGAAGGAAAAGAAATTGATTTACATGTAATTTAAATCAATAAATTAATCATTTATATTCCAGAAAAAAAATATTTGAAGTATTTTTGATAGATTTTCTGAAAGTTTTGAAAAAATAACTTGAATATTCATATTCTTATATAAAAGATTTTAAGTAAAAGCTCTTAAAAAGTTTGTGCAGATTGTAGAAATGGACCTTTTCAGCTGACCAGAATAATTAAAAAAAATGATAAAAATTTTATGTTGAATGGTCTTTCTGAAACATTTTGTTGTTTGTGTTAGGAAGTTTAAAAAAAACAAAGTATTTTATTCAAATAGTCTCTAGTAATATTATTTTTAGAAGGAAAAAAAAACATCAAATCGACAAAACGGCGACATCAAATATATAGTTGAACTGCATTGTTTTTATTTGCACGGGGATGTCATTCTGCAAGAATAAAAATAAAAAAAAATACATGAAACAAAATAATTTCACTTCTAAAAACACGCCAATTGAAGAAAAAAGTAAAGATTAAAATGCATATTTTGAGTTAACAGATAGCGTCAAACTTGACGAATTTCAAATAATTCCAATAACATATCGCTACTATTTATTCATTCATTTTATAACTCGTGTTTCTTTTCTTTTGGTAGGGGGGGGGGGTTCAAACTATATTTTGGGGATAAATTGGTATATGCAATGCAACTATTGAGTATTTACACAAATGTACCAAATTTTGATATTGGCCGGAGTTACCATGAGATAACCATATTTTTTTGTGCTAGAAAGGAGCAGTCCAACTGGAAAGTGGTTTTGTGTGATGTCGGGAAAAAAATAAGTGTAGAAGTAAATTATTTGTGAAATTCAATTTCAAAGCTTGGGTAAATACAAAAAATTATTTTATTTAAAAATCCATGACCTTCATTTCTTTGGGGAAGCAATCAACAATGACCAAAGGGTCATAAGATTAATTAGATCTGTATATTAAGGACACGTGTCATGCCTCCAGGTGTAATAATCTACCTGGATAAAACCGTTTATTGTCAGCCGGATGGAAGCATAGATTGCGGGATTATGTAATGTTCTACAATACGCAAAAAAAAATTATGATAAAAAATTTTACATTGATTTTAATATTAATTGCATTTTATAATTTGTTATTTAATAAAATTTTAATTTGAACATGTATATTCTTTCAGAACGGATACTTGTTTGAAATAAAAAAGCTAAAATTCCATTTTTTTCTAATATTTAATCACCACAAATGACCATACATTGCCACGGTAAAAACCCAGTCTACACCCTCTTAATGGCGGACGACTATGCGGCACCTGGCGGTCAAGTTCGATAACTCAGTAATCACCAATTTCCGAAAGCGTCTATAACAACTTACAAATAGTCCTCTCCTTAAACATATATACAAAGCAGCAAAGAACACTACACTACTATATAATCAAAATATATTTTTTTATAAAAACAACAATAATAAGGAATAGAAAAATTAGACGTAATAATAATACAAAATAGCATACAAACAGAGTTCCATCAATTGTTAGAACAAATAAACAGTTATATCAAAATTATGTTATTTGTCATTCCTTTGTTTTATTATTTATGAAAAAGAAAGGAAATGGGGTAAATAAATTAGTTTTTTATAAATTAAAATGCTATGAAATACATACTTCTTATAACAAACTCAAAAAAACTTTTCAACTTTGAATGTTAGTAATATCCAGAATACCCCTGAACAAAATATCCAGTATTATTCTGGATCATACTAGAAATTCAGTAGGATTCAGAATCCTACTGGTATAAATCAGGATATCTAAATTTCTCCTAGGAGAAATTGGAATTCCAATTTGTACTGGATTAAATCCAGTACAAATCGGAATTCTAATTTGTCCCAGTAGAAATTAGTACTAGGAGGATTCCGGATCCTGCTGGATTCCAATTTGTACTGTTAACATAGACATTTTGCAGTTTAATAGGATATAAAAATTTACGTTTTTTGTTCATTTTTATATGATCTAATTCACGTATTTGTATAGCATTCCAATTTTTCACAATTTCCAAATATTTGCAATACCTATTTCAAATTATTCAGGGGAAAGTTTTAAAAAGTAAATCGGTAGAAAAAATATTAAAATCTCGGAAGCTCATTACGCATTTTACAGATCCAAAATCGGACTAGTATGTAAAAAGTTATTTAAAAAAATAAAATTCTGTCCCATTGCTATACAATGCAAGTTATTATTGAAAAACAATTTTGCCAACCAAAACTTTGATTTTGTGACGTCACTTATTGGATACGCGAACAAGCCTATTGCTACTATGTTAATGTAAGAAAAGGGGAAACATGAAACATCTACAATGGCCGAAAATGGCAATAACATGCTACACCCTGCCAGGAAACTACACAAAAACACAGGAAAAACACAAAAGACAAATCTTAACAACGAAAGAAACTCGAGACAGTCGGACTTGGTACCGGCATTAGCAAAAGCTAGTGATATGGTCAAACAGATTGATGGGTATCCAAAAGCTTCCCTTTTATCTGTCCCGTTTTCCAAACGCATGGTAAACATGCGAATAAAACCCAATACAGGTATACTACTAACTCTATGGCTACAATCTTGAAAAGGGGGGGAAGGCAATACGTAATTTTTGGCTCTCGCCGTTAATCTGCCCGCTAGCTCAAGGGGCCTTGTCTGTCAGTAGAACACTGTCGCACTCTTATTTGCTACTGGCTTATTGTCTGTACGCCCTTGCTAGTGCTATACCTAATTTTTTTTTTTCAATTTAAAGAAACATGGTTCATGTTCCCATCAACTGCTGCGATGTTTGACCATTATAACATCATTTTGGTGTTCTAATGACAAGGCTTACTTATATTTCAGTTGGAGACGACAGTATTGACACTTGTCTCAATCCAAGGTGATGTATTTGCTCTCTTTTCATCCCTGCAAAAGCAGTCAACACCAAAAATTTGGGCCTCTTGTTATGAACTTTCATTAATTTAACAAGTATATCTTAAAGTTTCCGAACAATAAGGGGCCAAAGTTGCAACTTTAAATATATAAAACATTTTTTTTATCGAATTTCGAAAAAAAATCCCATTGAAATCCGATGAAAAATAAAGATTTTACATACTTTGAAAATTTGCAATTTTGGCCCCTGTGACCCTTTGTAGCTTGAAAACAGTAAGAGCTTTGACAAATCCGTTGACATACTTTACCGAAAACTTATAACAAGAGGAATCCAAAGAAAAAATTCCATCGAAATCTGATTAAAAATTAAAATTTTAGATACTAGTTATCTGCACATTTGCAATGTTGGCCCCTCATAGCTCAGAAAGGTAAGGAGTTATCATTAATATAATGTTTAAATGCTATCTAAATTCTCATAAGGAATCCACTGAAGGAAACTGCATTAAAATCGGACTAAAAAAATTGTTTTTTTTTCTGAGATTCGCTCCTTTTGGGCCCATCTATCTCGTGAACGGTACAAGCGAAATGAAATCCGTTGACATACTACAGGTTGGAAAGATTTCTTTTTGTGCTTAGGAAAATTGTTTTCAAATTTCATAAGGCTTGATCAACTTCAACTTAAGTTATTGACCAAAAACAAAAGTTTCTATGGACGACGACAACGACAACTACAATGACGACAACGACAACTACAATGACGACAACGACAACTACGACGACGACAACGACGCCGACGATAGCACCATGCCATTAGACGATCTGAATTTTTTGCGGTCGTATACAAACTTAACTTGGGCACTGGACCGTGATATTAAGGTCAATATCAAAAACAATATGGCAGACTGCTATGTACTAACCAACACAAATCTTTGTACCAAGTGCTTGCAGCACTGACAATCAGTCCTTAGCACAAAAAACTTTACCTGAGTAATGAACCGTGAAATTAAGGTCAAGGTCAAAAGTCATATTAAAGACTGTTATGTACGAAACTAGACTAAGCTATATACCAAATATCATCGGCCTACCACTTGTAGTTATTGAAAATCAGACCTAATAATAAAAACTTAAACTAGGCACTGGAAAATGGAATTGAAGTCAAGGTCAAAAGCCATGTAGCAGACTGTCATGTACGAAACAGGACCAAGCTATATACCATATATTATCGACTTACCACTCACAGGTTTTGCGGATTATACCTAATCACAAAAACTTAACCTGGAACCTGCAACGCAAAATTGAGGTCAGCGTCAAAAGCCATATCAAAGACCGTCATGTACTTACCAAAAAAAAAAGAAAAAAATACAGCAAATATCATTGACCTACCACTTGTAGTTATTGAGAAACAGACCTAATCATAAGATATTAAGAATCTAACACCAGGGGAAGGGCAAGACAGGAGAATCTCAGACACCCAAGGGTAAGATTTCCAGTCTCGGACGAAGCTTGCTGAGTCCGAGATGATTGAAATCTTACCCGAGGGTGTCTGAGATTCTCCTGTCTCGCCCTTCCACTGGTGTTTGATTTTATTTCTCACTGTATTCACCCTAAAATATACTTAAATCCACACAAAAATATCACTCCCTTTCGTCTGTTTACATAAGGAGTTATGTCCCTTTTTGCAACGTCATAAAATTAGGAATGTATACCCGAGCGCGCCATATTTTAAAAGACGATTTTTCTCGTTCTTATAATGGAAATTTCATTTCAAATCATATAATTATTTTATAATACGTAGATTAATTACACTCATGATCACTAATGAGGACAGATGTAGACTACAGACCCTAATGAGCAAAACACAATATTTGCCGGTGAACTGCACGTGATTTTTTTGTCTTACACTAGTGTAAGACAAGGAAATCTCACACCGCTAAAAATAGGAACTGCTCTGTCTCAAAAGTGAGAAAATCCTAGGCACTGGACCGTAAAATATATGTAAAGGTTACATGATTTTGTTTGCACCAGATAGGGCTCGATGCAAGCATCCTTTGGATCAAATATTATGCTATTACATCAAATGGTTCTATAAAATATCTTGAGTTTACGCCACCGCTGTCGCCATTACAGTCGTCATACTTTGCACACCTATGAACTCGTCGTGGGCGAGACAAAAAATATTGAGATTTTCCCCCTTTATGCCATGAATAGTACATGCGACGTGGATCCAGGTTGGAAAATTCCTCAGGACCACACTGAACGAAAACCATACCATAAAACGACCTCTGAACTGAAATGGTTTCCTAATTTTTAGAGAAAAAAGTCTTTATCATTTACTGGAGCTTCTTTTCTACTCTTCTATGACGAAAAATTGGGGTATGTCTATTTATATGGCCGTCCGTCCGCACAGTTGGTGGTTTTACGCTAGCAAGTTATAATTTTATTTATCTCAACAAAAGACATACTTTGTTGAAATGGCAACCTGTAGCATTATGACTTGCTAGGATGGATGTTCTCTTAAGGAGTACCTCCATAGTGTATAGCTTTGTCCATAGCTATCCCTTTTGGCTTTATGTATAGATCTTATTAGTCAGTTGTACACTGACGAGACATAAGTTGTCGAAATGCGCATATGCAAAACCTTAATTCACAGTAACCTCGGTATTTCGTTATTTGTTCTCTGTCAGTTTTTACACAGATTTCGATTTATGGTCTTCCAAATATTTTGATTTGATCTGCACTGACGAGACATAAGATGTCGAAATGAACGTCTGTGAAAATCAAATTTACAGCAACTTCTGCTTTACATTATTTAATACATCAATATTTTGTAAGTATGTAAAGTCTACACGATGTAATTGTAAAGAAAGTGATTGTCCTTTCTAGTTGCTATAAGCAATGTATTACTTGGCCTGGCACAGTGAAGTACTTGTGGTTGATCGAGATTGGTTATAATTGCTTTATACTGCTTGCCATCGGGAGACACAACCCAAACCGTTGACGAACCAACTGCAAATATACGTCCTGCATTGTCCACAGTTATGCCGTAAAGTTTTCTGGAAAACTCCGAATTTAATCTCCATTTTATATTGCCTCCCATATCACAACATATGACGGTGTCCTCACCAGTGTAGTAAATGTTATTATTGTAAGTTGTAAGATAAGACCAATCCAGTGACGACGAGCAACCAATCGAGACGACTGAAGCATCTTTCAAACTGATCCTTAGTAGTCCTTTGTCGCGAGAACAGCAGAACAAATCGCCATCGTTATGAGTTACACCATACACTGGGCATCCTACTTTGATTTTTTTTTCAGCTATTTTTTTCTTGAGGCTGACGATACTGACGAAGTCGCTGAAGGTTGCGGAACTAACTGCCAGGGTTTCATCATCAATGTAAGCTACATCGCATGGGCGTTGAAATTTAATTGTAAAATCCAATGACCCATCTTTATTCAGAATGTAAATTTTTCCAGCATCCCATGGCGCTAAAACCATCTTGCCATCTGGAAGCAAACAACAACCTCTAACATTATTGCATCCAGGTTTGAATTTTTTCATCATCTGAACAGAAATGTTTTCCACAGATAAGACCAGTGTTTTTGGAACCATTATTTGCGCCTGTTTGAGTTTATCTATCCCTATTTCTATTTTGCATGGTTGTGCATCAATTTTGATTTCTCCAAATTTGCTCATACAAGTTGAAAAATTGAGCACAATGTCATCCAATTTGCATGAAATAAAAGTCCTTTTTATTTTCTTATCTTGCACTAATGACTGAAGGAAATTTTCACATGACATGGTCGAAGCTCCAATTTGTTTAACTGATAAAAAAGCTTGCAAGTCGGAGGCATATTTTTGAATATTGACCATATTTGACTGCAGTTCTTTGATTTCATCTCCTTTCTCGTGAAGCTTTGTCAATATATTTTGTATCTGAAGATTTGATTGGACTTCGGCCTCGCTTAATTCGTCAATTAACTTTTGTTGTAAATTATCTAAGTGATCGTTAATTTTTCTGCGTACGGAACTTATGTCCTTTTCGATTTGCTGTCTTTGCTGAGCGATTGATGTCATGGATTCTTGTCTATCTTTGCTTATTTTAGATATATTTCCAGCGATTTCCTTCAGCTGCTGTTGAATATCTTGAAAAGAGACTGACGTTTTAACGTTGCTTATAATATCTTCGAGAGGTACTATATCGCGACAATTTTTGTGCTTCTCTAAGCCACACCTCCTACAGCCCGGACAATCGTGTGTTTTACAGAAGATTTGAAATTTTTCATCATGCTCCTCACAGAAATGTTTCACCTCCAAAATAAAAGAGGGCAGCATTAAGAATTCTTCAATTGTTCTTGTTTCGTGTTGTTTCGTAAGTTTGGATGAGCTGTGGTGCTCTGTGCATTCAACGCAAAGCTTTTCGTCACATTCTGAACACCAGTTTATTGCATTCTTATAAATTCCTCGCTCCTCACATATACTGCATCTCTGAGAAACTTCAGCCATTTTCTACAAAATTCAAGAAGTTTTTATAGGATGTTTAAGAGAAAAAAAAGCCAAAAAAAAATCTAATATTATTATTGTCGACATAATGACAAATAGTTAAGTGATGCATAGTAGTTTAAGTTCCATTTCCATTTGATAGATTTACACATTAAATTAAAACAAGATTTCTTTGGACGTCTCAATATCGCAAAAACTTTTGTAATAAAAGTTTTAAGTACCATTCTGTCACTCTTTTTAAATATTTTCATTGGAGTATTTATTTTTTTAATCCTACTTAATTTCTGTCACTCTTTTTAAATATTTTCATTGGAGTATTTATTTTTTTAATCCTACTTAATTTCGATTCAAATCAGTAGTTGAAAGTGATATTAGTTTTACCCCCCACCCCCCCAGAAAAAAAAAACTAACAGATATATTTTGTACATGTATATTAGTAAGTTTGTATACAAGTGTTCATTAATCTAATTATCAAAACATTCTTCAAATGCTATTGATTGTTGCGATACTATTAAGATCTACTTTTATAGATTAGGGTGACACACAAACATTCCCCTAGTCTACGGATACATCAGGACAAATACATTAACACGTCTGCTGCCATCATAACATTTATTCAACACTGCTACGTCATTACAATACAAGCGGGAAAAGGGGAATAACTCATATTTACAAAAAATCATATATGACCATACAAATACAGATACATAACATCCCGCTCCACAAAAATAAAATTTCTTTAAATTTTATATAATGGTCTAGGGTTTTTGAAAATACAAAATCATGTAAAATATCTTAAAATATACTGAATTATAAGATTTACAATTTCTAAAAACATTCAAAATAGCTGAAATATATACTGAACTTTCACACTTGTCAAAAATCGAGCATCCATCGGAAAACAACACTCCAGGTACGTATGCAGAAATCAAGAGCCTGGCATCGAAAAGTCACTCCACAGGACTCCATGCACGCATTACTCTCATACTTAAGGTTTGAAGTCTGGCACCAGGTATCCACTCCAGGATTTGCAATGCACGCATTACTTCCACACAGACAAACATATTGAACGACGCTATAAAAAAAAACTATGCATAGAACTTTTACTCAAACATCCTCCGGAAAATTGCCATGAAATATATAGCTGAATAAATTATTGATATAGTCATCAGAGACCTTAAACTCTTGAAACTGGTATGACATAACTGAAAAAAAATCGACTATTTCCCCCTCTCTATCGTTTCAGATTTATACATCTCACTCTCACAATAAAAAAAAATAATAATGAAAAATATAGAAGTTCCAGAAAAGAAAATATCAACCCACTAGGTTTTATTTATGACATAAATCACACCGCTATTGACAATTCACTATCAAATCAGCATAAATAATTCTAAATTATTTAAGATATGACAATTAAACATGTTTAAACCAAAAAGTTCCCAAATAATTACTGTCATATGGCAATGCAATCATTACCAAAATGAAATAACTTTATAAACAACTGCAACGTTCTGTAACATTATTAAATGGGAAAAAGTTGGTAAAATGGCGATACAATTATCACCAATATAACAATAAACGGACTGGATCTCCTTTTCTTATCGAACAATCTTCAAATACGATGGCGATACAATTATCACCGATCAAAAATGTATAAAAACGATATCACCTTTTAATTTTCCTCAGATTTTGGCGATACAATTATCACCAATAAATCACTGTAGGCGGGACTTCCACAAATACTAAACAGTTAACGATTCTAACGTTCCACGTGCAAATCATGACGAGACACATGGATGGCAGCACTTAAACAATACACAGATCCAATGAAAATACACAGTAATTACGGATGCATGGACAGATGGCAATACACATAACGTAGATATGTACAGTTTCGCTGGATGAAAATTCTTCAAAATTAAAAACGGTTTTCATACGAATGCTTTGTCACATGGTTTTCCAAAAATCAAAATGTTAAGTTCTTACCAGTAATCGAAGTTATTATTAAATAAACTGCCAAACAAAGATAAATTCCAAAATTCCACCAGTAATATGTCAAAAAGTTGTCATAAAATTGTGTAAAGTTCCAAACAGATGTCAATGGCGAGCACGTGGTCGTGGTCCAATCTGTAGAAAATTTCTGAATATTATGGGGAGAACTAGTCCAGCTCACAAATTCAATAAACAAGTAACATGGAACATTAAAAAACGGGAACATTTAGGGTACTTCACCATGTTATAGGCTAGGGTGACACACAAACATTCCCCTAGTCTACGGATACATCAGGACAAATACATTAACACGTCTGCTGCCATCACACTGCTACGTCATTACAATACAAGCGGGAAAAGGGGAATAACTCATATTTACAAAAACATATATGACCATACAAATACAGATATATAACACCACATAAGCAAAAAAATAAATAAAAAAAATAATAAAATTAAATAAAGGAAAGAAAGAAAAGACATTAAATGTACAAAGTTAAACAAAGAGAACAATTAAAATTGTCCCTAAATCTTTAACAGAGGTGAATTCTATACCTGATTTTCAAATACACATAAACACCTAAAAACCAATCTATACGAGAAAATATGTCACAGCAATGTATAAATTCAAGAATGGCTGCCCATGTCCAAAGTATTGGACACAAACTGATCAGCACCATGATGATATAATATAATGAAATAAAGGACCAATGTCAATAATGGATTTTTTAAAATAAAAACTGATAAAAGGGGAGATGCACACTATCAATTTGTTGAAACAACCATGCAAAATTTTACAGGTATTTAGTCAAAGATGTCAATGTATCAGATTACACATACTATAAAGTTAAAATCTGATGATAAAATAACTAAGTTATACAATGGATAAATTTGATATTTTTTATACAAAACTACCAAAAAAGAAGGTGCACATCTTCAATGTGTCCAGATCAACTGTGCAACGTTTCAAAAGCGTCAAGTATAAGGTGCCAGTGTTCCAGATTACACAAACTCAGTACCGTAATGTTAAAATCTGATGAAAAAAATGACAAAGTTCAACAATAGCTAAATTCCACAATTTTTATTCAAATCTTCCCCAAAGGAAAGGTGCAAATCTTCAATGTGTCCAGAACAACTGTGCAAAGTTTCAGAAGTATAGGGTTAAAGGTGTCTGAGTTCAAGATTACACAAACTCAGTACCGTTATGTTAAAATTTGATGAAAAAATAATAAGTTCAACAAATACAAAAAAAGAAAAAGAAAATAAAAAACCCAAAAAACAAACAGGAGACTGGACAAACCTAAAAAATCAAGCCTATTGTAGAGGTCTTCTAGACTTCAACGAAGTACCTAGATGCAGACTTGGTGAGCAACAATTTTGATTTTTGATTTTTGTCAAACTGATTGTAAATTCGGAGAACATTTTTGAATGCGTTTTCGATATATGGCCTAATGTAATTGTTTATGGATCTCTTGTTATTTTAAATTTGATGTTATATATAAAAGGAGCAACCATTTCAATTTTATGTGGTCAAATTGGAATAAATAGGGCAGGATGGTACCCTATGGCAAACAAATCCGGATGACCATAAAGGCAAAAGTCAAGATGCAGTTGATTAAAAAAGAAGGATGGATAATTAAAAAAAGAAATCAAAGGGCAAAAAGGAAAAAAAATGCAAGGACTGCTGTTGCATACATGTACCAAAAAAAAGTTGAAAGATGTGATCATACTCCCTATTACATCTAAAGGGTTGCTCCCAAAGCAATAACCCGAAAATGTATGTACAAGACATTAGACCCAGTCTATCAATATCGTATGTTACCGGCCCCTGTGCAATAACCTAAGATGTCAGATTCCCTCAAAAATACTTATTTGGTTCATTAAGGAACCGACCATTTATTTGAAAAGGGTGATGTTTTTTTCTGGACAGAAATTTTTTTTCGCGTTTCGCCCGAAATTTTTTTTTTTTTAACCAGTATAAACAATTTTTTTTTGTTGAAAAGAAGCATCATTTTTTAGGCAGAAAGCCCCGTTCAGAATATTTTTTTCACCATTTTTGCAGCCATTTTTTTTTCCAATAAAATCAGCTTCATAATATTTTTGTCGAAAAAAAAAAACATAGCCCCCCCCCCCTCAGGCTAAATGGTCGGCCCCTAAGAGAATTGTCTGGTCGGTACATAGTTCTTCATGGGTTTTATATCCCCAATCCTGACCTAACCTTCTCACCCTTTAAGCATAAAAGTCATACTTTAATTTAAATACTTGTGTATTTTGTGTCATTATGTTGTATTTATGCTAAAGTCTGTTAAAAGTGTTTAATAGATGTCGTATATTTGTATTGTAGTTGACTTTTATCTGCATTTGAAAATGCTTGCATTACGTACATCAAAATGATAAAATTAACAAATTTCAGTAAACATACCACTATGGCCACTATGTTTTGTCCCAATATACACAAAAGTTAAATATGATACCAGGTAATACACGTATATTTAATATTTGAAACGGGTCGATGCATAATATTATCATAAAGTAAAGATCTGTCAAAAAACCGAAAAAAGACATAAGGTATCACAAGGAATTGGCAACGGGAAAGACCTGTGTTCAGTTAAAAAACAATCTAGGAGAAGAAAAAAAAAGAAAAAAAATAATAAAAAAACAAAAACAAAACAAAAACAAAACATAGCAATTACATTTTGATTACCATTTTTTGCTGATGTAAATGAAAAAGGCAATCCTTGTATAGAAAATTCCAAAACATATATATTGCTTTAGTCTTAATTTGTTAAAGTACATTGTGGTTTAACAGGACAGGAGTTAATCGGAATATATTTTTATCATAGGGCCCAGTGTTAACCTTTGTTCCATGTAGTGGCTATGGGGACAAAATGAGGATGCTTTGTTGATAACCTTCCATCATGCCTTTCAAGTTTGGTTCTACAAATTGCTTCATTAATTTCAGATACAAATGTATAATGGTTACGGTTTTTGTTTTCCTTATGCTACAACTTTGAACTATCGGCCATGTTTAAAAGAGTTTCTTGAACATTTTCCTGGAGTATATCAGAGTCATATTGTACATTATATTTCTCCGAGTATATTTATTCTACATTCTTTCAAAGTTGTAGATTTATTTAGCGCAGTCTCCATATCTCTTCGGTTACAATGTACTTTTTCTTGACTTAATCTCTACTTCATCACTGATTTCTAAATTTCTTCAGTTATGGATTATGTGGTATTTACCTTATACCTACGATTCGTTTAGTAGGGACAATTGGTACACATTGGCGGATCCAGAAGGGGGGGGGTTCCGGGGGTTGGAACCCCCCCTTTTCTGGACAATCATGTATTTTTAATGAATATCCTGATGTTTTATTAAGAAATACCCCCGAAAATTTTCGCGCCTCGCTTCTCTCGGCGAATTATCCTTTCAATTCCGACTGGAACCCCCCCCCCCCCTTTTCTAATTGCCTGGATCCGCGCCTGAGTACAAGTAATTTGTTTTGTTTGTTACTAACTTTCGTCAGTTCCGAGTTTATTGCTCGTTACTGACTATTTTTTCATTTGTTTAACATTTTGGTTAATCATATATTAATTTTCCTAAAAATTTGACTATTTCGTCCCTTTAATCTCTGAGGTTTTTAAAAACAAATTTCACAATTAGCTGATAAATGTTATGTAGTCCTTTTTATAATTTAGTGTGTCATTTTTCGAGGGCAGATGTTCATATATATTGTTTTAAAAATGCAGTACTTTATCCTTTTTGTATGTTTGCTGGATTTTTTATCTAATGTTTATGATGCCATGCTTTGGGTTGATTTGTATTAATAATTGATTCATTTTTATGGTATTGCTAAATGTTATTTGATTCCTATATTTGATGAAAAAAAGTAAAATAATTCATGCGTTTTGTAAGAGTGTAGAGATTTTTATTAGTACGCGATTGCTGGGAAACCATCATACAGTGCACTGTCAATCATAACATTGATGTGGGCTATACGTTGTACGACAACCAGCGGTACATTCTGCTCAAAGCGGTGGAAGAGTCGTCTTGATCTTACAACTTCAAATCAATACAAAGTGACACCATGAACTTACTAACTCAAGCCTACGTAGTGTAATCTTGAACTCACTGGTCCAAACAAGTAGAAAGGACCGCCTTCCTCAACTTATAATTCCGTCTTCTCTTCAACTTGCTATGCAAGTTGCTTGCTCAAACCGATGCAAACGGTTTGCTCTTACTTATACTAAATAGAAAAAAATGAAAGGATGTGGAGTGACTGTGCATGTGACAAAAACGCACACGATACATAGAAAACTCCAGTTTATCAAGGACTGGGCTTTTATTCCTGTCTACATCTTGATGTCGCCTGAGGTCTTCAACCAGAGGTGAACAATATAACCCAGTGAGAAGTTCGTTCCGATCATTGTAGCTAAATCTAGTGCAAGTGCCGTCATGTTGCCTCACTGTATGTAATCCCTATAATTCTATGTGTTCTGGATCTACGATTTTCATTGTTACTTCAGTATTTATTTGAATACTTATGGGAGGACCAGTTGATTTTAAGGGGAGGCTTGGGCGATTTTGCCAAGAAAATTTATTTATTTTCACGAAGAGCTCGTACGAATTGTTTATTTTCACTAAATGTCCTTCTAAATAATTCATTTGTGGTTATGGTCTTCCAAATGTTTAGATTTTATCTGCACTGAAGAAAAAAAAAGTGTGTCGAAATGGCCATATACAAAAATTAAATTTACAGTAACTTCGGTATTTTGTTATTTGCATTTGCAACACAAAATTTATTCTTCAAATCATAATTAAATTATTTAGTTTCATGACAAGTAGGATAAGAATATTTATTTTCACTGAAACCAAGATAAAATTATTTATTTACGAAATCGCCCAAGCCCCACTGAAAATCAAATGGTCGACCCCTGATAAGTTGTTCAAAAACAGCAAACAGGCGAACAAACCGTATCTAGTCTTCGGTTTTGTGATATGTTTTAATCAATTTCAAAGAATTAACGCTTCAGGTATAAATATACCTGAAGCGTTAATTCTTTGAAATATATATATTGATTTGATCTAAATGTGTACTTTTGCATCTTTATATCTTTAGCTGCCTGACTGACACACACTTTATAATATGCATGAATGTTCAAGTTTCAAATGTGAATGACACACATTTTATAACATGAATGATATTACCGTTTAAGTTTCAAAAGCTTATGCCTAAGCAACCACTTTTGATAAAAAAAGTATAACAACTTTAAAATGTTGCTTTGGTATTCATTTGGAAATTTATTTCAATTGTTTGCAAGGTTAATATAATATTCTAACACCTGCCAACGCGCCAGTATTGAAGAAAGCTATTCTAACAGCTAATAAGTAAAGAGCAAAAACTACATTTAGACTATTGGGATAAGTTTAGCAATGACTGCCAAATATTTATTCAGACTAAGTGATGTTCTTGGAAAAAAAGATGTTTCGACTTTAGTTTTATCATTTATTACTATGTCAGTGCCAAACTGAAAACGTATGCACGTGAGATATGTTGTATGATAAAACAATTGATGACTCTAAATGTATGGTTCTATATTTCAAAAATAAAATCCATTTAATCTTTTAACTTCAGATAATCATATCGCTTTAACCATATCATGGATATCAAGTTTTTTTTATAGTGTACTGTCCCCTGTTTTGTCAACTGTTTACTATGTTGATTAGTGCTGTATTTATTTAAGTAAAACTTGATTGTATGAGGCAAAAATTCAAATAATATATACTACATCAATAAGGAGATAGGTCCTTGTTTTAGTCATAGAATATAAGACCATTGACCATACCATAGACCATATTTTCCTGAACGTTTTAGAGTTATCGCCCGTTGTACGATCGTTGAAGCTCCATGCATCTGAAAACAGTCCAATTATCTAAGCAGTAACATTTGAAACAAAAAAATATATTTACATGTTTTATTTTCATTCTTCTGCACCTAGCTGGAATATGTAACGGAGAGTGTACTTGAATCAACATTCAAAAATTAAACCATTCAGTTTCCTTCAAATACTGGACTTTCGGGATAGGAACTCTCGTGTAACGATCTCCTCAAATACCCAGTAAGAAGGATAACTGGATTCCTGACCTTGTTACCTTGTTACCTTGTCCTCGAGATCATTCGTTAGGCAGTCTGCCCCTCTCACTTATCTCAAAATTACGTCCTGTATTCCCCTCTTCCTGTCCAAAGAAATCTGGGACAAACTTTATTTGAT
The DNA here is from genome assembly GCA_002080025.1 of Modiolus philippinarum. Taxonomy (NCBI): domain Eukaryota; kingdom Metazoa; phylum Mollusca; class Bivalvia; order Mytilida; family Modiolidae; genus Modiolus; species Modiolus philippinarum. The sequence continues at coordinate 60,997 of MJUU01060493.1, forward strand.
ATTGCTTCCAATGACTGTTCAATGAACTTTTAAAAATATTTACGCTTCTGGCTTCAACTACATGTGGTGGCAAATCAACTATTCTCTGAGAAAAACTGTATTTTCTCCGGTTTGTACGGCCATGTTCTTAGTATAATTTATACTTGTGACCTCTTGTAGCTGTTTCTCGAAACGGAGATAAGTTGCAATCCACTATCATGTCAATATTATTTATGATTTTGTAGGTTTCAACTAGATCTGCCCTTTGTCGTCTATATTGCAGTGAAGGAAGTCCTAGATATAGTAGTCTGTCTCCATAATTATAGTGTTGTATTTCTGTTATCAATTTCGTGGCTCTTCTTTGTACATTTTGTATTTGTATTGCCCACGTGGTATTGCCTCTTTTTTGTTAAGAGCGATCCAGACTGCACTTCCGTACTCTAAGTGTGGTCTAATGTATAATGTTAAAAACATTATTGAAGTAAATATATGTACCACCTAAAAAAACTATTTATGAAATTGAAGCGTACTTATAATTTGTCCTACATGACAAATATTGAACTAAATTTTAATTGACGAAAAGAAATTAACCTGAAGCGCTACAAATTGATTTATATAAATCACCCTTAGACTCAAAGGTCCCGTATTGCATACGTTTTTTTTCTGTAAAAAAGTTAATTTGGAAGCTTACACTGGCATTTTTGAACGTTTTTCATATATTTTTTATGAATAAACATTTGGTCTGTATGATTCCCGTGTCATTTTAATTTTCAAAGATAAAACACAAAATATTTAGTCGTTCTGAACTGTTGCTGTTGACAACTGTATTCAGAAATATAAGGTGTCAAAAACTGCTGACAAAATCGAGTCTTTTAATTGCCAGAAAATATTAAAATTACAGCAAATTTTTGTTTAAACATAAGAAGTATTCCACTGCTATATAGCTCTGTCCATAGCTGAATTTGGCTTTTAATTTTGGATCCTTTAGGTTTTTTTATTCTCAATCGGCGTTCACACATACATTTGTATTTTGGTTTATGGCCTTCAAGACGTTTTGATTTTATTTGCCCTAAACAGACTTAGTTGACTTATGGGAAATCTGCTTAAATTAAATTTACAGTAACTTGTGTATTTTGTTATCTAAGACATCAATAAAAATTAAGCATATCACCATTTGCTTAAATTATGATGCATAAAATTACAATAGACTATTCTGCAATTATTTTGATATAACGTTCATTAGTTTCACAAGATCTGTCCGTTTTACTTGATACCAATGTCTAAATACAAGCAGTAGAATCTTGGATGAAGTGTTATTACTTTTTTCGGTACAAAATATACACTTGTGCGAACACAATTTTTGAGCTTCGTTTGTCCAAGAAAAACTCCAAAAATCATTTTTTTTTAAAGAAATTTTAAGTAATACAAAATTTTCTCCCGATATAAATCATGGCTTTGACCCGACTGAAAGTAAACGGAGTTACGGGTTAATAGGAATCGCCCTGCTTGTGTCTGTCTTCTGTTTGTTCATCATCATTTTTTGTAAGAACCATTGTAGATGCTTTATGTTATCCTTTTTATTTCATGTTTGTAAGACAGTGATTGTAAGAGCACTTTGCCAGTTTCCTTAATGTTTGTTGACAACCCCGCATACATGACCAGAATAAACATGAATGTAGCGTTGTTCGACAATTAGCAAAGAATTCCGCTCAAACCGGTGCTAGTGGCCGTCTTGAACTTACTATGAGGTATGGGCAAAGCTCATTGTTGAAGGCTTCATGGTGACTTCAAGATGAAGAACAACAATAAAAGCGTTGTTCCATTGCTTTTTACCGTGTATTTGTAGAGACTTTGTCTCATGTGCATTTACTCCATATCCCTTCATTGCTTATTAAATTTAAACGGCCTTGTATAATCAAGCAGCGGTCATAATAAGACTTAAAGATAATTTCATGTAACAAAAAAAGATAACAGTAAACACCTATAATGGACGAAAACTAAAATCACATGCCACAATTCATAAGCGAACTCCACAAGAAAAAAAATGATGAAGACAAGAGACAAACATAAACAACGACAGGAACTCGGGATAGCCGGACTGGGTACTGGCACTAGCAAAAGCCAGTGGTAGGGTTAAACCAGTTTATGGGTACCCAAACCTCCCCTTTCTCTATCCCGTTTCCCTATAGGCCTTTTCAAAAAATCATTTGGCCCGCCCTTTGGTTTCGTCATTTTTTAACAACATTTCCAAAAAAAAATCGAGGATGAGAAATGCCCTTTGTAATTGAAGCTGTTGTTCATCTGTCGATTCATTATTCTTGTAAGCACAAATCCTCATGTTTGGTTTGATGAATTTTCTTGACGCCTTACCGAAATGATGTACATTTGAGGATGTACAAGTTAATCAGGGGGAAATAATTTAACAAAGGATATTTTTCTTGTTGTTTGTCCATTCACAATTCCTGTAAGCACAGCTCTTATTCATAGTTTGGTGGATTTCAACGAAAATATATTCAAGACTGAAAAGAAACAGACGTCAAGGAGAAAAATAATTGTAGTACTACATAATCAGGATTACAGCATGGATAAACGTAAACGCCTATAAAGGCCGAATATTACAATCATTGGCTCCACAGAGGAACTGCACCAGAAAAAGACTAACATGAATAATGTTATGAGCTCCAGATAGCCGGACTTGGTACCGGCAAAATCTAGTTTGTGACCTCAACATGGTTTAATTTCTAATTATTCTTTACCTTAAGGTTTGATACTGTTACATGTAGAAGATGTGTATTAAAAGAAAATTATTGTAGTCCAGGCCAATTGAAAAATATCTATATTAGTAATGTCTTGCCATTACTACAATACCAGTATATAGTTTGCTGGATTACAATAAATAAACTATCAAATATACACTTACAACAATCCCAGTTGCGAGGTCGAAAAACAATCATTTGAAAAGCAATCTCTAGTTTAGAAAGTTTTGTAAAACTATGGGGTATATTTCTCATATTCAGTTTTGTCCTCACCCGATTTTGATATCTTTTGTACGGAAGCATGGAGGGGACATGTGAATTTTTTTTCTATCTCGTGGCCACGACATACTAAGTCGTGGCCACAAGATGGCTATCTCGTTCCCACGAGATACTATCTAGTTCCCACGACTTACTAAGTCGTGGCCTCGAGATAGCTATGTCGTTCCCACGAGATACTATCTCGTTCCCACGACATACTAACTCGTGGCCACAAGATGCTATCTCGTGACCACGAGATAGCTATGTCGTGGCCACTAGATACTATCTCGTTCCCACGACATACTAACTCGTGGCCACGAGATACTACCTCGTTCCCACGAGATAGCTACGTCGTGGCCACGAGATACTAACTCGTTCCCACGACATAATAACTCGTGGCCAAGAGATACCATTTCGTTCCCACGACATACTAAGTCGTGGCCACGAGATACTTATATACTCAGAAACCTTCAACACTGAGCTTTGCTCATCCTCATAGCTATCTTGTGGCAACGACTTAGTATGTCGTGGCCATTAGATACTATCTCGTTCCCACGACATACTAACTCGTGGCCACGAGATACTATCTACTCGCTACGACATACTAAGTCGTTGCCACAAGATAGGTATCTCGTGGCCACGACTTAGTATGTCGTGGCCCAGAGATAGTATCTCGTGGGAACCACGACTTAGTAAGTTGTGGGAACGAGATAGCTATCTCGTGGCCACGACTTTGTATGTCATGGAAACGAGATAGTATCTCGTGGCCACAACTTAGTATGTCGTCGGAACGAGTTAGTATCTCGTTGCGACGACATAGCTATCTCGTGGCCACGACTTAGTATGTCGTGGCCACGAGATGGAAAACAATTTAACATGTCCCCTCCATGCTTCCGTACTTTTAGATTTTTCTTCTCAGTTAGATTTGTCTTAATCGGTTTCTGGTTTTCCAAATGTCCGATCTTTATGCAAATTTTATAGACATACATTTAAGTTGTAGAAATCGCAATCTGGAGAATTAAGATGTACCTCAAAATTTGTTGTTTTAAAGATATCTTAAATATTGTGGGCATCATTAAAAAATAAGAATGCCGTATTCGTGGTTTCCTGGTGTCTCGTAGATAATTATTCGACTTAGCCAAACCATTGAAGTTGTCCTATCATCAGACTATATAGGATAAACAGAATCAGAAGAGAGTTCGTCAAACATGTCCAAGATACCTTTAAGGGAGTATGAGCTTCAGTTTTTAGAACTATTCTTTATACTCGGGTTTTATCCATTTAAACAAGGTTAACTATTTTAGCACATGGATCGTATTTTATTGGTCATAGATCACTTTAAAATGCATAAAATGGACAATGTACAACATGTTATCAATTTTCAATTATATTTTCATACATTTTAAGGCATATAGGAGCTAATGCAAAATATAGGAAAACTCTAGAAAGAACTGTTCCACCAAAATTGTGACGTATCATAATTCAAAAATTCTTACAAGGTTATTAGCAAAGCTCTTTAAAACATTAGGCAAGAGGTAATTCTAATTACAAATTTTCGGACACTCGTACTCCCTTAATTTTGCCCTTTATTGAAGAAATCTGTCTAGTTATTTTTATTTACACAGCCGTAAATTGTAAGTATTTTTGTTGTTTTAAAGATATCTATAATATTTTGTACATCACGCAAAAATGAGAATTTTATTAAGAGATCAATCTAGTCGTATCATAAGGAGTGTCTCCCTCTTGCATAGCTATGTCCTTAGCTGATTTTCGGTTTTCTATTTAGACCCATTTTTTAATTTGTTCTCTATCAGATTTTAAACATATTTCGGTTATGGATTTCTAAATATTTTGATTTGATCTGCAGTGAAGAAACATAATTGTCAAAATGGCTGCATGCAGAAACTATATTAACATTAACTTTGGTATATTGTTATTCATTTTTATTACTACTGGGTCGATGCCTCTGCTGGTGGCGTGTAGGTCCACAAGGGTATTCACCAACCCAGTAGCCAATACTTTGGTGCTGACCCACAAACCGAGTTTTTATTTGAAAAGTTGCAGAAGTGGGTTTCAGAAAATTTTGTTTAAAACTAAGGAGTATCTGCCTTTTGCATAGCTCTGTCTCAGCTGATTTTGGTTTACTCTATTTAAATCCGTTTAGAAATTTGTTCTCTGTCAGCTTTTACACCTATTTTGATTTGATTGGCGCTGAAGAGACACAAGTTATCGAAATGGCCACATACAGAAACTAAATTAACAGAACTTCTTAGTTTGCTATTTAGACAGTCCTTGCTTCAAAATCAGATGTCAACAATTATGTGCTCCTTTACACAATCATACAAAAACCACTGTATGGTAAACGAGCTGGTACTGGTGGATGGAATAATACAAATCTAGCCACTTCAGTTTTTTCCCCTGCTGATTACCCCTTGCCCATTAGCATTGTACAGAGAATGGATCAAACATGTACTATTTTGTTTATCCAAACTTGTACACCGGTTGTAAGACACGTTTTAGAACACATCTTAGAATACTTTCAAAGGCATGGCAGAATGTACAAGTATTTGTAGTAAACTGGAGGTTATATTGGTCTGTTATTCATATCAAGAGAGAAATTTATCAATGAAATCGTTAAACACCATTTCTTCTTTACTAACCATCCTGGAATTATTTTCTTGGATCGATTGACACACTGAACTCCGTTTGATCCATACCGCTAGTGCGTGGGCGTTTTGTTTACAACCTCATCGATCGGCGGAGGAATAAAGATGCGAACTTCTAAAGAATAGGAAAACACTTGAGCTCTTCACTTATGGTAAAATAGATTTATTAACGTTTAAGACTTGTCCTTGGCCTGATATGATCAGAATTGCTTCATTTTGATTCCACCAGTGGTAGTAAATTGACGTAGTGTCCTTGTACTTTCTTTGAACGTTGTTTGTCAGGAAATCCAAATTAGTCTTGCGTATAAAAATTGTCATGTTTTAAGGTTATTAACCTGTAAAAAAAAAAGAAATGCGTAGTATTATTTAAGATTAATTTTTTTCAGTTTGTAGCCATTGATATGCAAAAGATTATTAAAAGAAATTTTCAAACACCAAAACGATTGACTAATATAGAAAAACGGTGATTGTAATAAGAGAATGTTTGTGTATGTGTGTGTGTGTGTGTGTTTTGTTACTTTTTGTTATGTTTTTGTTTATTTTGTTTTTGTTTGGGGATGGGGTGTTGTTTTTTTAATATCTGTTTTGCTTTATGTTTGAAACTTTTCAAGAATTAGCAATTCTTAACATTTTCCTTTAGGATCCAATGTCTGACTTCATTTGTAAGATCTTCCGTGAAACCATCTTGCAGTTAGGACTGGTTCCTAAATCATACACTTGTACGATGAGATGACCATCATGTTGTCATGCCTAGTAAATATCAACTTGATATACAAATTGTTTTCACGTGTTTTCAACTATGAAAAAGAGAGGAAAAGGAGACAACATCCCATATCCAGGTTAAAACGACCCAAAACACGATTTATTTTCCAATAGGGTCAAATGTTTTACTAGGATCTTCACTAACGGTCATCCTGGATAGATCATACATTTGCCAGATAACCATAATATTTCCACGTTTTGTTAATATTACAAGAATACAAGTTTATTTGACCAATTAGGGGCCCACAAGGGGCAAAGACAGTACAATTATAGCGATTAGAACTATATAAAAACAATAATCAACAACAAATTAATGAGACTATTAATAAAAACCATCATGTATGATTACATAATCTTTTTTTCATATTGAAAATGTATGACAAACACAATAATATAATTCTTTAACTGACTAAGTTATACCTGACTCCAGGAGGAATATATTAACTTGATGTATGAAATAGTTTTGAAGAATTTAATAGGTATTTACAAAATTTTACCAAGGGATTCAACAGGTTAAACTAAGATCTGCAGCGGCGATTGGATTTATAATCAGTCATTAAATCATACATTTGATTGATTACCACCATGTTACAATGCCTAGTTAATATCAACTTTATACATGCAATGGATTTCAAATGTTTAACTAAGATCTGCAGTGTAGGCCATCTTGAATAATGGGTTGTAAAAATAATACATTTGTTTGTTAACTGTCCTGTAACTATGACTAGCTTATATAAACTTAATATATAGAAATGTCTATAAGAATTAACAATTTTCGTTAAGTTTCGATTGTTCGTTCTTTTGATTGACGGTTCGGTTCTCACTCATTAAGTCCTAATTCAAACTATGTACGTACCCCTGTGGTGGGATGAGATGGAAGGCTGTCGGACAAATATGGAAGTTGTAGTTCTTGATAAGCTGAACATTTTTGCTATTCAAATTTTACTTCTATCTGGAATAGTTTTGATTGATTGATCGACTGATTAGAGCAAAGTGACTGAGCAATATTTCAGCTATATCAGGACTAGAACAAGATAGTCAATTAAAAAAATATGAAACAAAATAAAATGGTATAGTTGGCCACGATTAAAAAATAAAAAAAACACAAAATGTACAAATTAAAAAAAACATAAAAATGACAAAAATAGAAAGAGAGGGAGGGAAGACTGCCCAACGTTTCGGCCTATATGGCCTTCGACTAGGGGACTACCGGGCTAAATACGTATATGGGTCTTAAGATCTGCTTCAATATTGCATTACAAGTAGATCTTGTCATGCTTAACTTTTTTTTTGTAATTTTAGCATAACCTCGATTTCCTATGGAAATTAATGTATAAGACGATATTTTTTTTTCTTTAATGATAGAGAAAGGGTTTAGATTTTTTTTGTTTCAAAACTGTAAAGCAGGTAAATCTTACCATGCTGCTCATTTTACCTAATATCAGATTTTTCATATCTGTACGGGATTTTTGGATATTTGAAAAC
>MJUU01060493.1:76103-91005 GCA_002080025.1 Modiolus philippinarum
TTTTGGCTGTAGTTTTCATTCTTTGTGTATAAATTATAATTTTAAGATAGTCAATACAATATTACTCATTGGATGTTCTTAATTACCATTTTTTATCGGAAAAACCGTTATTAATGGCATGAATCAGATACGAGGACAAACGGTTTCTATGTCCATGAACTTAAGGTCATGATGCTGCGACTCGGTAACACAATTATTTCTTGGGAAAATATTGATTTATCAATGTCCAGAGAATCCATTGTAGTGTGCATGATTCTTTCATTTGAGTGCTTATCACATGTCGTTTCAAGAAATTTCTAATCTACGACCGCCCCTGATTTTTAGCACAATCTTTCTAATATTTTGAATCAATTTTCAAACAAAATAAAGTTAATTAAAATTTTAACGTCTACAAAAAACAAAATGAAATAACAAATTCTCATTTTGGCTCCAGTTTTTTTTTACGGTTGTGTTTCTATTTTTAAATGTCACCATGATTTATACCAATTCAAATTTTAAAAATTTATTCTCATACTAATTCGATTTGTTTGATTCCGACGTAGGGCGCCATTTAGCTGAATGATATATATATGGAACATAGGACATTTTGTTTTTCATGCTGACTTTATCACGGCCAGTATCAAGTGAGCCCGTAAGGACGAGCTTGATGCGTTATACCGTAATAAAGTCCGTATCAAAAACAAAATGTCCTATATTTCTTTTATCGGTAATTCACAAAATGATAAATAAGTAAAAATAAGCTGAAATATCTATTTTAGCACAGTTAATCTACTGTTTGTTGCAAAAATTTATATCAACGTATTACGCGTATGAACGCGACAACTAGTACCAAAACATGACGTCAGCATAGCAACCAGCGCGTGACGCCTGTCCAGTTCGGTGTTACTGAGATTATCAGTCCCTGTAGATCAACACACAATACACAATCTAAGAAGAGTATTTCCCCTTCGAAGAATCTAGACTTCATAACTAGTATCAACTGGTACAATTTTATCGTGCGACATGCTTGTACAGTTAGTGTGTAAATATAATTCAAGCTCTCTTGTCACGAATATGACTCCCGAGATCACCTTTTCAATTAATACTTGGAGAAAATATTATTTATGTCGAAAGTTGATACAATTCGTGTTTAACGGAACACAATACACTATAAGTACATAATAATTTTCATTTTTTCAAGGTGACATTTCCAATACTTTACGAGGTAAACAAACCACAGGAAGACATTGATGACTGAAAAACATTGCTTTTACTTAATTACATACTAGAGATAAGTACAGCTTTAGATAACGTTAAATTTATTTATAAATATGCATCATTCTGCATTGTTACTTATATCCCAGTCGAATTTTTTATCTAAAAAATGTGCAGAATCTTAGCAGAAAAGGCCATTAAAATTGGCATCATATAGGATGTTATTCTACATACAATTTCTCTTTTTTTAATCTTTTTACGACTTAAACTTTACTTTGTAAAAAAAATCAGAAATACCAGTTTATACAAAGGAATGGTATGATAGACGATGATGTCTACCAAATTTTTACGTGGAAAACAGGTAATGCTGACAAAATCTAATTATACTAGAATATAAATAACAAAAAGCACTCCGTTATCACTCCTCGGCGGGGCCTCGGATATAAAGAACACTGCTTTATCTACTACATATCTCTTCTAAATTAAACTGTCAGTTGGATTTCAGGTCACAGCCATTTAGAAAGACTTCTGTGTATCTTTTGACATGTTTTCGTATTAAACTACATTTAGATGCTAGAATTCCATACTTTATATCGCAGAAATTGAAGTTTTCGCGACAGTTTTTTTCTGCTATTTTTGCATAAAGGACCGGAGAGCAGAAACAAAAAGGCCCAATATTTTTTGATTCAATTGGGCAATTTAGCAGTTGAATGGGCAACCGCAAATTCACCCATGTGCAAAATTAAATTAATTTAAAACAAAAATCGACAGTATTCTGTTATTACTTACATACTTTGGCTTTCCTACTCAGGTCTTATTGCTAATTTGTTCTCTATCATATCATATATCGAATTATGGATTTACGGAAGAGACATAAGTTGTAGAAATATATACTATTAGTAATTTATTTTGCGAGTATGGAATTCTCAGCTAGTATTGCATCGAGTGCGAATACGAGCTGAGAAATCCATCCGAGCAAAACAAATTACTAATAGTATTTTCATAACTAATTTTGTTATTAATATATATCAGATATATGTTTCTTTTTCTATTGAAATATTTGTTTAGGTTAAACATGTAATTTTTAGTTAAATGTAACGTTTTTTTGATAGGATTATTTTTGTAAAAAAATTTTCTAAAATTTTGTAAAATTTATTGAAAACTAAGGAGTATCTCCCTCATGCAAAGCTCTGTCCTTAGCTGATTTTGGCTTTAACTTTAGATCACTTTGGTTATTTGCTCTCTGTCAGTTTTTAAACATCTTTGGGATTATGGTCTTCCAAACGTTTAGATTTTATCTGCACTGATGAGACATAAGTTGTCGAAATGCGCATATGCAGAAAGTAAATTCACAGTTACTTCGGTATTTAGTTATTTCACGAAAGTCACGCGACGTCATATTAATACGCTGTTGCTAACGTTCCATAGAGATTGACGATAATATGTTCATATCAGCGCAGTGCAGTGATAATAGAATTATCGTCGCTCCGGAACAATTGCAAATCAAGCAAATTAGCGATAAATGGCCATATTCAGAACAAAAAAATCACAGTAACTTCGGTATTATGTCATACTTTGTTGCTTTTATAGTTAGTACAAACATTGATTAATCACTAAAACGAGGTCAAGATGACAGACGCCCGGTTACAGACGTGAAGATGCATCAGACTGACTGATAATGATATTCAATAACAGATATCACAGAAGTCACTGAAGCCTGAAAATAAGGCCGAGGTAAAGAGGAACGTGAATAACAAAATACCGAAGTTACTGTAAACTTACCTTTCTCTTTTGTCTTTTTATTTGGTATTTTTTCTTGCGCAGTTCCTTGGTACATTGTGGAATATGACTGTGTTTTTCAGTTATTGTAGGTGTTTCTGTGGAATATGACCGTGTTTTTCGGTTATTGTAGGTGTTTCCTGTTATCATTTTTATTCTATTGTAAGTATAATGAAAATAGGCTTCCCAGCCAGCATCGTAGTACTTGACTGGTGAATGACTGACAGTCCACCAGCAGTAGCATCGACCCTGTGGTAATAAATAAGAAAATATCGTAAAAGTTACTGTAAATAGCTTATGTCAGAGGATCAGTGCAGAAGTAAAGCTATCGAAAGGTGCACAAAGGCTGATAGAGAACAAATTATCAAAATGATCTTAATGAGGGAGATACTACTTAGGTTTAAACAAAAGTTGGATATTGTAAGTTTCCACAAAAAAGTTTTCGTGCCAGTACCAAAGTACTAGACTACTGGGCCGGTGAATATCCCCGTGGACTAACAGTTCGTCGGCTATGGCATCGCCCAGTTATTGATAAACATGCACCTCGAAGGCTGTGATAATGCCAACGGTATTATTTTGCAATTGAAAAATAATTTATCCTACAATGCAGTGGCAATGCAAAAAAGTACTTATCAATTAGATGATGCTGACAACAAAGCATGAACAACTATTAGTGAGATACAGTATTGTGTGGTATTAAAGTCAATGAAGCATAAAATTAAGGTCAAAGTAGTATGAAAGCTGTCAAGAGGTACATTCGAATAGGTAAACTTCAACATTTGAGATTTGGCATGAAAAGATCAAACTTCAAACAGGTAGAGTTTGTATTTGGTGCAAACACTTTGGTTGTGCTATATAAAAGTGTAATTATTGAAATTTAAATTATGTAGAATCAAAATTTCTTCAAGAATCGAACCAGGAGACCGAAACTTATAAGGGGAGGTAATTACTTTAAGGGTACCCAACACATTTTTATTAAAATAAAGCATATTAAGATAAACCTGCCAACTATCACTTTTTAAACTTCAAGAATTAGAAAATAGAACTTCAAGATGAAGAACAATAATGAAAGCGGTATGTTCCATTTGCTTAATCTTACCATGAATTTATAGGGATTTTGTCCCATGTACATTTACTCCATATCCCTATATTTGTTCATTCATATTTTATTCAGTAACGTATAAACGATGAAACGATATTGAGTAAATGCACATGAGACCAAGTCTCTACAAATACATTGCAAAAACTAGCAACGGAACAACGATGAAACGATAAAATTTGAGTAAATGCATATGAGACAAAGTCTCTACAAACACNGTTCTTGCTTGTTTGCCCTACATATCTAAATAGTCATTGGTTCAATGCAAATTGTCATGAAAATACTCATAAACAACAGGAAAATCTAATGTAACATGTTTAATACATATGTAGTACGTTTAGAGTTGCTTTACCAATCAAAACCCTATTTTGAAAAATTTACAGACATGGAAAAGTTAAGTGCTGAAAAGCATTCATACATGAACGATCTACGTAAATTGCATCAGAATAGCATTCAAAAAGTGACAAAACCATAACATGAAACAACAACAGCAGAATACCGAAGGAATAAGGGAACAACGGCAGTAGAATATCGAAGGAACAAAGGAGTAAATTTACAAAAATCGAAGCCCAAAGACAGAAAACAATGACGTTAGAGAGATACAAAGCGCAGAAACAGAAATTACAACATTCAAAACAAAGGCACTCACAGTGTGAACTCCAGTACAACTGAGAGTGGTATTAGGTGCTCCGGAAGGGTAAGCATGTCCTGCTCTTTTAACAGCACCCGTCACACTGTGACTGATTCAAACCGGGAAAATGTCAAAGTCGGTAGTCAAATCCGGGAAGACGTGAATCTAGCTGAAAATGTACACTTTCATTTGGGATACTGACACGTCATATCTTTCAATGATGTCATGGTGACGACCATAGAATTTCTTCATATTTTATTCAGTAACGTATAAACGATGAAACGATATTGAGTAAATGCACATGAGACCAAGTCTCTACAAACACATTGTAAAATGAAGCAATGGAACAACGCTTTTAATGTTGTTCTTGCTTGTTTGCCCTACATATCTAAATAGTCATTGGTTCAATGCAAATTGTCATGAAAATACTCATAAACAACAGGAAAATCTAATGTAACATGTTTAATACATATGTAGTACGTTTAGAGTTGCTTTACCAATCAAAACCCTATTTTGAAAAATTTACAGACATGGAAAAGTTAAGTGCTGAAAAGCATTCATACATGAACGATCTACGTAAATTGCATCAGAATAGCATTCAAAAAGTGACAAAACCATAACATGAAACAACAACAGCAGAATACCGAAGGAATAAGGGAACAACGGCAGTAGAATATCGAAGGAACAAAGGAGTAAATTTACAAAAAATCGAAGTCCAAAGACACGGCCAAAACAAGAACACAGAAAACAATGACGTTAGACACAAAAAACAATGACGTCAGACAGATACAAAGCACAGAAACAGAAATTACAACATTCAAAACAGAGGCACTCACAGTTTGAACTCCAGTAAAACTGAGAGTGGTATTAGGTGCTCCGGAAGGGTAAGCATGTCCTGCTCTTTTAACAGCAACCGTCACACTGTGAGTGATTCAATCCGGGAAAATGTCAAAGTCGGTAGTCAAATCCGGGAAGACGTGAATCTAGCTGAAAATGTACACTTTCATTTGGGATACTGACACGTCATATCTTTCAATGATGTCATGGTGACGACCATAGAATTTCTTCATATTTTATTCAGTAACGTATAAACGATGAAACGACATTGAGTAAATGCACATGAGACCAAGTCTCTACAAATACATTGCAAAAACTAGCAACGGAACAACAATGAAACGATAAAATTTGAGTAAATGCATATGAGGTAAAGTCTCTACAAACACATTGTAAAATGAAGCAATGGAACAACGCTTTTAATGTTGTTCTTGCTTGTTTGCCCTACATATCTAAATAGTCATTGGTTCAATGCAAATTGTCATGAAAATACTCATAAACAACAGGAAAATCTAATGTTTCATGTTTAATACATATGTAGTACGTTTAGAGTTGCTTTACCAATCAAAACCCTATTTTGAAAATTTAACAGACATGGAAAAGTTAAGTGCTGAAAAGCATTCATACATAAACGATCTACGTAAATTGCATAAGAATAGCAATCACAAAGTCACAAAACCATAACATGAAACAACGACAGCAGAATACCGAAGGAATAAGGGAACAACGGCAGTAGAATATCGAAGGAACAAAGGAGTAAATTTACAAAAATCGAAGTCCAAAGACACGGCCAAAACGAGAACACAGAAAACAATGACGTTAGAGAGATACAAAGCGCAGAAACAGAAATTACAACATTCAAAACAAAGGCACTCACAGTGTGAACTCCAGTACAACTGAGAGTGGTATTAGGTGCTCCGGAAGGGTAAGCATGTCCTGCTCTTTTAACAGCAACCGTCACACTGTGAGTGATTCAATCCGGGAAAATGTCAAAGTCGGTAGTCAAATCCGGGAAGACGTGAATCTAGCTGGAAATGTCCACTTTCATATGGGATACTGACACGTCATATCTTTCAATGATGTTATGGTGACGACCATAGAATTTATTGGGGGATGAAATTAACATAGGTTGAACAAATCCCTGACTAAGCAGCTTTTGGGACAGTGTTTTTGCTCTGTTCAAAAAATCACTGTTCAAACTACACGCTCGACAGTAAAGAATCACATGTGGAATGTACACTCCATTGGCTGGAGAGGTAGATATATTGCTGCTAAGAAAGGGAAAGTTCACAAATGGGAAATTAAAATCACCACACTTGTCATATAGCTCAGATTTCAAACGTCTATCTTCGTCAATATACAGTAAAAGATCTAGGTATGAAGCTGAAGTAAGTGTTTTAGTCGTTTCTTCAATTTCAAGCTCATTTGGATAGATCTGATGTTAATACTCCTTAAATTTAGGATTATTAAGAGAAAGTACATCGTCTATGTAGCGGAAGCTGAAATTAAAGGACTGGGCTAAATGTTTTTGTTTTCTTTGGATAAGCTCTTGTAAAAACTTGGCCTCGTAAGAGTAAAATAAAAAGGTCAGCTAAAAGCGGCGCACAATGGGAATCCCTATCATAGGAAGTGTTAATTACAAGCACAAACGAGAACACAGAAAAACAAAGACATAACACGGACATAAGACAACCACAAGGCACTGAAATAAAAAGACGACATTCAGAACTAAGGCACAAGTGTGAACTCCCATGAATATCGCGAGAGACATCAGGTGCCCTGGAAGGGTGAGCATGTCCTGTCCAACCAGATAATCCAAATTCAAAGGACAACCAATGAAGTCAAGGTCACAGTACAAAAGTCAAACTGAAGACAGCAGAGTCTACAGACAACATGCTAGTTTGTACAAGTGACACCAAAGCAATTCGGTTGTGAAAATGTTGCAATGACACTGAACAATGTAAACTAAGTCAAGGTTGCATAGTAGATGAAAAACTGGCATTTACATGCACCTATGAGGGTTATGATAAAATTAACAAACAGAATTGTCAACAAACCAAATCCAAAGGAGAAAAAGAATTGGTTCATAGATCAAGTTCTTGGTAAAGCACGTTTCCAAAAGGGACTTGGTTATGAATAATGTTGAACAAGCACATAGAGCTGATTTGTAGATATGTTACAGTAAATATGTGTAATTAGTGAATACTGGAATTTAGTAAATACATGTATTTACTGTGATACCCAGGAAATACACGTATTTCCTGAAATTTGCTAGTAAATACGCGAATTTACTAAAAGAAATGGCATATTTTACACATTTTTACTAAATTTGATTTTGTAGTCTAATTGGTTAATAGATCAACAGACCATGTACACTTTTTAAAGTAATATTTTACGAAAGGATATGGAGTAAATGAACACGAGACCATAACACATATGTTGACTCCAACTGCAATATTTTCAATGAGCTGTATGGCCATTTCGGAAATTAATTCCTCATCAGCAGCACTCGAACCCAAACAAAGGAAATCCATAATTTCAAAAATGTTTAAAATGGATAACACCAAACGAAATCCGAACAATCAGTGATATCAAATATAGCTAAGGACAAAACTACGATGGAGGGAGTTAATCCTTAGGTTTTAGAATTTTCATAAATTTAGATTATAGTAATTGAACAAAGTGTACACATGAGATATTATAAGCATGCTGTTGCTTTAAAAAAGGAAGTATTTATTATGAACAATTTTACATGAATATGAAGTCAGCAAATTAAGAAATGCTTATTAGATCAGTATGAGACGGATGTACTGAATTAGCCCTATATATCAGATCACTTGTGTGAAAATACTGAAAAAAAAAGTTTATAGTAATTGAAGTTTAAGCAAAACTTCTTGAAAATGGCATCTATGTAAATTGGGGTTATGACAAAAATACTGAACAGAATTGTCAAGTGCAAAAATGGAAGACACAAAAAGACAAAGCAGGTGAAAACAGGTCTCGAAGGCTTAATATATTCCTTACCCAACTTCGTAGCAATTCGTCCTTTTTAAACTATGATTTGTTTAATGTCAATATTATAGCCTGTCCGTCGTGTTCTTGTGGCGCTTCTTGTGAAGATGTTCATCATTTCTTTTTTAATTGTAACAGATATGTAGAAACCCGTCGTAAGCTTCTAACTTATTTAAATTGGATTCCTTAAGATATCAATGTTGATACCAAATTATTGACAAGCGGGCATTTTTCCCCATCTTACGAGCAAAATGTTGATATATTTAGACATGTATATACATACATAAAGAATTCCAAACGATTCCTCGTTGTTTAATATCTAATAACTGTTCTACACCCACACACATCACACAGTTGCATTTTCCCCCATTTTTGTGTTCTCTAATTGTGTCAAATATTATTTGTTTTTTTCTAACAAATGCAATTTAATTTTAATCCTATGTACGCATGTTCTCGTAATATTTTATATTATATTTATGTATAAGGGAGAAGACTTCATAAGTTGGTAAAACTTGTGTCTAATCCCATTTGCTTATTTGACAAAATAAATATGTTTAAATCAAAACCACATTGGTCCTGACTTGGTACTGGCATTTCGATAAAGTGTAGGGTTTAACATGTTTTTTTAAACCTTCCCTTCCATTGTGGCAGGGTCAGGTTGCAACTCAATCGGTATTTAAAGGTCGTAGATAGTAAAACGAAATTATAATAGCAGTATTAAGTAATATCAAATAATCTTGAATCACAGTTCGGAGAGAAATTAAACATTTTTCCGTAAGGGGCTGGTCTCTATTGAGCAACTTTTTTTTAATGAAATTTAAATCTTCCCAATCTTATTACTGGGTTTACCATTTTCTAGCATCTTTTTTTTTCTTTTACGAGTCCCTGAAGTTATTCAGTCTTATAGGAAGTCTGCGACTAGAGGAGCGCAATTCGTGTTCCTTGCTTTACCGATTAACAATGCAAGAATATGAAGTAAGTGTGCATGAGACAAAGTCTCCACAAATACATGGTAGTAGCAAGCAATGAAACAACGCTTTAATTGTTGTTCTTCATCATTAAGTCACCGCAAGGTCTTCAACAAAGAGCCTTGCTCATAAATCCTAGCACCACTTTGAGCGGAATTCATTGCTAATTGCCGAACCGAAAAATGTTTTTTGAACTCATGGATGTAGGATCGACAACAAACATAAGTTCAACTGGCAAAGAGCTGTCATCCGTTGCCCGACAAAAGCACAAGTGTCCTGAGCTAGCGAAAAATAACAAGATATAGACATACACATTGCGCTCATCAATTCAAGTCGATTGCAAGCAAACTTAGCATTATAAAATAGTAGGATATGGGCACTTTAAAGAGGTGGTCAGATAACATTTGGAAATTACAGAAAAATTATAAAATGTCAAAGCTTAAAGACATTATATAATATATCTTATGAGAAATTCTCTCAAGAACAAGTACGCCATAGCTGAAATACAAAAGGGATCATCCTTTCAATGGATACGTTTTCAGACCAAAAGAAAAATTACTAGAAAATCACACTTTCTTACTTTCATGATCAAAAGCAGAAAGTGTAGAAGAGCCTTTTAGATACTTTATGTAAAATAAAAGGTTATCTTTTGTATACCTTAATTGAATCATATTGATATTTATGTAATTTTGTCATTTGTTCAAACTAAGGGGTATCTCCTTAGTGCAAGAGCTTTTTGTTTTTCCATTTAGATGCTTTAGGTTTCGTGCTCATCAGTATAATAGATCTCTAGGATTATGGTCTTCCAAATGTTGTGATTTGATATCCACTGAAGTGACATAAATTGTCGAAATGTGAATCTGCAAAAATCATTGAACGATGACTTTGATATTTCATTATCTATTACCACTGTATCGATGATTCTAGTCCTTGGGATATTATCAAACCCCGTTGTCAGTAATTTGGTGCTGGACAGAAAACTCATTTTATTGGAAAGTAGCAATATTTTACTTTTTACGAATCTGTTTAAACAAATTACTAGAAGTGACTCCGAGTTGCAAAGCTCTGTGCTTGGCTTGTTTTGCTTTCTTTGGTATTTTAATAGTTATTTGTTCTCTATCATAATATACAGTTGCAAAAACGTAAATTAAGCTTACTTGAAATTTTTTATTTATCTTTGTGCGCAGCCAATTAAGCATTTGTTTTGAATTGAAGCGCTCGGTAATGTTTGCTTGCATCAATTTCCAAATACCGAATACAACTGAATGTTTTTGCAATGAGTTCATGAGTGCTTGGTAAAATTATGGCTTCATTTTTTTTTGTCCATTGGTAAATTTTTCCCTCGTTTTAAAAAAAATTGTAACAATTGTGCTTTCGTCTTTAAAATTTTGTGACACGAAGGCATTTTTCTGTTTCAAATACTTAAAAGTCAAAATTCACAAAGGACACAGTTTACCCAGTGCAATGATAAACTTTTGATAAATACCATGCTGCGCTACTTCATGGTTTAAACGATTCGTCTGACATTTATTAGATATGTGCTTATTTGGCAAAGATATTTGCTTGCGATTATTTCAATAACTTTTGTTTGCTAAAATCTTGTTATTCTCTGGTGTGCAATAATCCTCATAATTAAGAACAAACAACCATATACCTTGATATTTAATTTGCATATTTGTAGATTTATATAAGAATATTTTTACTACTGAATCTTAACCTTATGACTGTGTATTCGACACATCACGAACATCATGTCTTTTGATGATTTTGAGATATTTAACAGAAACCGACTATGAATGGCATTCTAGTTTTAACCATCTTTCAACAAAATATTATAATCTTTATTCATAAATGCACATTTTGTCCTAGTTGGTTGATGTTATTAACAAAAACTACAAACAAGTTACCTTTCATAAAAAGAGAAGTTAATAGACCATATCCGAGTTCTGGTATCCAGATTCAACAGTTGTTGTTTGTCCACCCCTATAAGTCACAAACGTGTCCGCCCCATGTGGACAACTTCATGATGTTTTAGGCACTATGACGTGATGACGTGATTTTTTTCTATATTGTGATTGAAAAAGGAGTCTATTTAATCCTAATACCATAGGTTGGATATAGTCTTTTGCAAAATATAATAAACTCATGCAATCTACGAGTCCACATCTCTCATTACTAATGATTTTTAATAAATTAAGCAACATACTGCATGCATTCGAAAGAAGACATTGATATTTTTTTTGTTGAGGAGTTTATGAGTTAAATTTGTAAAATTCTTGGAAAATTGTATTAATATTTTTTCTCATTCTTTTCGTTCAGTTTCATATTTCGGACATGTAAAAAAAATTATGAATTTCATCTTCGATTTCATTTAAATTAAAGTATTTACAAATCCTAATCTCTATTTTAATTTTTTTATACCTATCTCTCTTATTTTCTAAATTCTAAAAGAAATGATAACTAATTTGAATTTCACATATTTTTCCTATGTTTGATTGACGGTTAGGTTCTTACTTACTTTTTAAAAGAATTTTTACAAACATTTTTAGTGAAACTATATTTGTCTTTTTTATAATCAGTATTTGTTATTACATTTAAGTCTGAATTATTAGATATATAAATGTACATAATTCATTCATGAAAGAAAACCATATATATGTATCCGTTAAATGCAAAGATTAAGACAGAGAGAAAGCATCCGATACAGAAGTGTCTTGAAAGTATTGCCAAATATTCAATGACCCGTACTTTAATAAATAAAAATGAGTATTGCCAAATATTTAATGACCCGTACTTTAATAAATAAAGCTGAAACCACAAGATCCAAATAATTTTACCCACAAGAGATAGTTTTGCGAGACTTGCCGAGCTTTTCAAATATTTTTAATTTACCTTTTGAGAGTGGACAAAATATGGTAATAATCGGGATAAAGTGGTGCAATCTGTCTCTCTAATCATGAATGATAAACACCGGGAATGGTATTCTGAATCAATGTGGCGGGAAAGAGCACAGGACTTTATTTACCATACGTTGAATATGAAACTTTATCTAACAGGTTAGAACCAGTTTAAAGTTAGCATATCCATATCATTAAAGAAATGTATCTAGAGTATACTAGGCTAATTCAGTATGTGTTTATCTCGGGCTTATTTGAATAAATTACAAACCTTGATCGTTTGTATTTCCCTTCCTGCAAAATATATGAGGAATCTAAGTTACCATACAGAAGCAAGAAACTAATGCAAATTCCATTGGTCGCATATTCGTAACATGTACTCTTTCAACAAATCTAGCCCATGAAATTCTGTTTTTATATAAATTTCCTACAGGAGCTTTCGCGTTTTATGCACTTAGAAAAAATTTCAGTGACCATTTAGCATGTTGTAAATCTTTATGGTATATATCAATGCATGTTTTTCTCCCAAATTGCGGACCATAGCAGTCGACAATATGGCCGGTGGTTTCTACCTGATTTGTCTTTTTGTCTCAAGGACGTCGGCTCTTGACCTCCTGTAGGAAATTAGTCGATTTAAAAAGCTCCTTGGAGCTTATGTTGTGCTGTTTTATCTTTTTATCGACTTTAAATAAAGCTTTTTCGACTTTTTGACTTTGACCACTCTGTTTGGTAATTATGTTATTACCCCCATTGAAAGCCTTTTTTACCAAAGACAAGGGATAATCAGGGCATCTTTTACCCCCAGAAATAAGCTGAAAATTTCGTTGTCAATGAGTTATATGAATAATTCAATGCAAACCCATTGCTTTTCAGAAATAGGAATTTAAGTCCTATTAATGATACATTAGTGGCATTACTTGCCGAACTATATAATTCTGTTAATTCTTTTCATTGTTTACATTTCATAAATAATAGAGCGCATCCATGTACGAAGGGAAGTACATTGAAATACTAAGAATGCAATTTGTTTTTTTAGGTTCAAACTATGGCTGAATGTTGCTTTATTTCACCAAAATTGAAGAAAAATTCAAATGGCGTATTTTATGATGTCAGCAGCAAAACTAAGTATTCGATATCTGAGAATATACAATCAAGAATTAAAGTGAAATTGTTTCAATTGCTGGTTTAAATTATATCATTTTGCGATTTTGTGGTGCAAAATACGTGTCTCATCGTGCCCCCCACTTTTCTTAAGATTCTTTTACTTATTTACCATAAATTCGATTTTATTTTCTCATCTAGACAACTGTTCGATTGAATTATAATATGTGTGGGCGCCATTTCTTTGTTGGAAATTTTCAGTATAATCTGCAGCATTCTCATTTGGCTAAGGAATAGACTTTTTGTAGAATTAAGTATAATGTAAAATGTTCTGATTGGTTGGTTACCAAGGAGTTTTCATACACAACAAAGCACAATTGAGGCTTATATTTGTTTTATATAAAATACAAGTTATAGAATTTAAATTCGTTGTTGCTAAGCAAAGTCAACAAAAGTGATTACAGTAATTTAAACATAAAAATGTAAACAGATGCAAATGAAGTTTTTTTGGAATTGTTATAATTAGTCTCCTTTGCTCACAGTTTCTTGGGTTTCGTTCAAATTTTCTTAACTTTTAGCAAAATATATGAAGACGTTAAATACTTTTTAAATTGATATTTGTCCCAAAACAAAAACAAAGGCCCAACGAAGTTCCTGTCTCATTTTTACGCATTTTAATTTAGGGCATTTATTTTTATTGCAGAATTTTGAAACATCAATCTGCTAATTGTCACTTGGCTAGCTAAATTTGAGTGCAATTCTAATTTTTGCTATTATTGCAGAATTTTGAAACATCAATCTGCTAATTGTCACTTGGCTAGCTAAATTTGAGTGCAATTCTATTTTTTGCTATTAGAATTTTAACAACAATAATTTTTTTTTAAGGACCATGCAATATTTATCGGAGTGCTTGTCCGATGCAATGTTCCTTTTCTCATCAAAATATATACCTGCCCGGCAGATCCATCATAATTATAACTCCAGGCTCAGATAAATGTAAAAAATAATTGCGCAGTCTTATATTTTGACCTTTTCTAAAGACCTGTAAGATATTTCACAGTGGAGGATGATATAGGATGCCAAAAAATAAATCAAATATTTTCTATTGATTGAATCCATTCATAGGGATATTGTCTCCTGAAAACTACCCTTAGTTTCTTTCATTTGTACAAAAAGGCTTGTTCAATAATATATTGTAATTTCTAACATGTTATGTCACATGTATATTTTTCATCAAGTAATAAATTATAAACTGTCTTTTATGTAGAAAAAATTAACGAAAGTTATCATTAATTTACAAATAAAGGGATATGGAGTAAATGTACATGGGACTAAAACCCTATAAACACATGGTAAGATTCATCGCTTTCATTGTTGTTCTTTTTTT
>MJUU01060493.1:91579-103153 GCA_002080025.1 Modiolus philippinarum
TTAAGTGTTTTATGTAATCTAATGCATATTTACAAAATATTTCAAAACTCAGAAATTGTCAACATATTTTTAATCAATATGATGGGAAATAAGTACCAGCCCAGCACATGTATAATTCACTGTGGCCTACGTGCGACGATAAAATTTCATAATTTATGTAAATGACATTTAATTTTTATTGAAGTGTCTCGATTAAGTGCCTTATTTAAGTCAATAACAAATTAAGTGCAGCAAGGTGCACATTAACGTAAATAAGGCACTTAATCGAGTTGCATATATACAAATTTAATATCATTCGTTTAAATAAGGCAATTCTGGCGTCGCACTTCGACAACAATGCTATTCAGAAATTTTTTTTTGGTCCAGTGGTTAAGTGGACGAAAAATAACCATTTGCACAGTATGCACCTCCACGGGAACAGACATCTGATGAATCTTAAGGTCCCGTATTCCCTTCACTTATTACAGTGATTTGAAAAAGTTGTTTTCAATTTTTTTTAATTCTTTGTTTGCTTACCTTTACTCCTAAATTCAAGGAATTTCTGGTATTCTCTTTAGTACTTTTTTAACTGGCTGATAACAATTGACCTTTTTTTTTACAATCACCAATCTTATGGTATACCTCCATTTACTGCACCTACCTCTCCTCAACGGATCGGTTTTTTCCATCCTAAATTGGAGGAACGCTTCAGCATTTATTGTGTTCAACCATATTTATATTTTCCCCTTTCTTTAATCCTATTATTGGACTTTTTTATTCAATTGCAAACACAGCAATTCATTGATATATATAGTGCGACGCCAAATGTTTTCCATGGAGCACCCATTCATCTGTCTTCGTATTTTTTTACTTGCCTTCTTTATTGTTTGATTTTTAACATAGTTTGTAAAAAAAATGGCCACACTTAGTTATTGATTATCCATGTATATGCAAAAAATAACTGAACACTTGATTCCTCGATATCCTCAATAGAATCATCATATATACTCGTAAGATGACAGAGAATGGATATTGCTGGTACCAGTAGGGTCAATCTTGGATGTCGTGATGAACATTTGCTCAGAGATTTTTCATGCACACTTTCTATTTCCCACAGAAGCATGTAGGGGACATGTGAAATTTTTTTCTTATCTCGTGGCCATGAGATATTATCTCGTTCCTACGACATAATAAGTCCAGGCTACGAGATAGCTGTCATGGCCACGAGATACTAACTCGTTCCAACGACATACTAAGTCGTGGTCACGATTTAGCTATGTCGTTCCCGCGAGATACTATCTCGTTCCCACGAGATACTTCCTCGTTCCCATGACATACAAAGTCGTTGCCACGACATACTATCTCGTTCCAACGACATACTAAGTCGTGGCCACGAGTAATTATGTCGTGATCACGAGATACTAACTCGTTCCAACGACATACTATGTCGTGGCCGCGAGATACTATCTCGCTCCAACGGCATACTAAGTCTTGGTCACGAGATAGCTTTGAATACTTAGTATGTCGTGGGAACGAGATAGCACTTCATGGCCACGACATAGCTATCTCGTGACAACGACTTAGTTTCTTGTGGCCACGAGTTGATTTGTCGTAGGAACGAGATAGTGTCTCGTTGGAACGACATGGCTATCTCGTGGCCACGACTTAGTATGTCGTGGGAACGAGATAGTAATTCGTGGCCACGACATAGCTATCTCGTGGTCACAACTTAGTATGTTGTGGCCACGACTGTGTATGTCATGGCCACGAGATAGAAAAAAAAATCACATGTCCCCTCCGTGCTTCCGTAATTACCCCTATCCGCCGAACTATTTCAATTCATTTTATTTTGAATCTTATTTCAGGGGCGGATTTCTTAATAATGAAGAAAATATAACGTACGGTTTATTCTACTCAACATTATATAAACAACAAACAATCAAATGTGAAATGAGGGTAATAACAAAATTACAGAACAGTTTACAAGACATGAGGTAAGGACAAATCAGGTTGAAACCACCCGAAAAATGTGGACCGCAATAATCCTGACTTGGAAAAGATTCCATGGCATTCCATTGCGGTTGAGCCCGGTAGCAACTCAACATCAATTGCTATTGAAAGGTCGTAGACAGTTAAACGAAATGATCATCCCAGTACTAAGTTAACAAAGAATCTTGAATGAGTTCGGACCGACACTTTAAATTTCTCCACCAGGGACTGATATCTATGAAAAAACTTTTTTTAATAATAGTATGAGACGACTTTTTTTAAGCCTTGATAAATAAGACGGCCACGAAGATAATTATGTCTAATTAGAAAGTCTGTATAATTTGTGCTAGCTCTCGCGTAATGAATAAACTATGAAATATACAGTCCGTAAGTAGGAGAAGCTGGAATATTATTGTCCATGTTAAATTGCTAGTTTTGAAAGTAAAATCGTCCCTTGTGTCCTAAATGACCATTTTGCTTTGCCCGATATGTTATCCCGTATCAGTGACACATGGATTTCGCCTTGTTTAACATATAGCAAGTCAATTCCGCTCAAACAGGTGTTAAGGGCCGTCTTGAACATACTATGAGGTAGGAGTGTTTGCTCTTTATTTAAGACCTCGTGTGACATAAGAAAAAAATGCAATGAAAGCGTTATTTCATTTGCTTAATCTTACCATGTGTTTATAGGTATTTGTCCCATTTACAATTATTTGTTCATTAATGATAACTTTCAGCATATTTATACCTAAAAGACAACTTATAACTTATTGAAAAATATCCATGAGACATAACCTGTAAAAATTTAATTTTTTTTAATTAAAAAACCCTTTTGTACATATGAAGGAAACCAAAGGTAATTTTCAGGAGACAATATTCCTATCAATGGATTCAAGCAATAGAAATATATTTGTTTATTTTTTTTCTATCTCATGCCACTTCCTCACCGTGAAAATATCTTTAGGTCTTTGGAAAAGGTTTAAATATTATGCTGGACAATTTGTCCTTTTTTATATCTATTTGAGCCTGTGGTTATTTTAATGATGAATCTGTCGGAAGGTACAAAATGTAGATATTTTTTTAAGGAAATGAACATTGCACCGGACCAGAACTTCAATGAATTTTGCATTGTCCTTATAAAAATAATTTGTTGTCAAAATTCTAATAACTAACCTTCAGAAATAAGAATTGCACTCAAAGTTTGATAGCCACTTGACAATTAGCAGATTGATGTTTAACAATTGTACAATAAAAATAAATACCCTCAATTAAATGCGTAAGAAAAAATGAGAAACGAACTTTAGTGGGCTGTTGTTTTTGTTTTGAGACAAATATCAATTTAAAAAGTATATGGCTTCTTCGTATATTTGACAAAAAATTAAGTAAATTTGAAAGAAGCGAGAAACTGTAAGGAAAGGAGGCTTATTATAACATTTCCAAAAATTCTTTATTAACATTTGTTAATATTTCTATGCTTAAATTACTGTTACAAGAATCACTTTTGTTGACTTTGCTTAGCAACAACGCATTTTAATTCTGTACCTGGTATTTAAAAAAAACTTCAGTTGATTTATAATGCTGCTTTGTGTGTATGAAATCTTGTTGGTAACCAACCAATCAGAACATTTTATATTATACTTAATTCTACAAAAAAAGTCTATGGCATCGTCAAATGAGAATGCTGAAAATTTCCAACAAAGAAATGGCGCCCACACATATTAAGATTCAATCGAACAGTTGTCTGTATGAGAAAATAAATCGAATATATATTAGATAAGTTTAAGAATTATACGAAAAGGGGGAGGTACTATAAGATCCGCATTTTACACTTGAGAATCAAAAATGAAACAATTTAAACCGGCAATTGGAACCGTTCATTGTATATTCTAACTTATCAACTACTTAGCGTTGCTGTTGACATCATTGAATACGCCATTTTGAATTACATGTAACATCTTTTTCGGTGAAATATAGCAACTTTCAGTCATATTTTGAACTTAGAGAAATAGACTGCATTCTTATTATTTATTATTATATATGATCCCTTCGTACACAGATGCGCTGTATAATTAATGAAATGTCAACAATGAAAAAACTGAACAGAATTAAAAAGTTCGCCAAATTAGGCCATTAATGTATCGTTAAGGACATTTTTATTCTTTTTTCTAAACGGCAATGGGTTTCATTTCATTTATTAATATACTCATTGACAGCGAAATTTTCAGCTTATTTTGGGGGCAAAATATGCCCTTATGGTCCCTTGTGTTTTGTAAAAAGGCTTTCAAATTGGGAGAAAAAAATGTTTTATTATATTCCTTAAAGATTTACAACAAACTAACTGACCAACTGAATTTTTTTAAGTGCATAAAACATGATTGCTCCTAGGGGTGCATAAAACATGATTGCTCCTAGAGGACAGTTATATAGAATTAGAATATGCTTGGCTAAGTTTGTTGAAAGAGAACATGTAACGAACCAAGCAACCAATGAAATTCGCAATGGTTTCTTACTTCTTCATGTTTGCTTAGATTCCTCATACATTTTGCAGTTAAACAATTAAAGCTTTTAAATAATAACTAATAACCTAATTTAATTTCTGCATATGCGAATTTCGACAACTTATGTCTCTTCAGTGCAGATAAAATCTTAACGGTTGGAAGACCATTAACTCAAAGATGCTAAAATCTGATAGAGAACAAACATCCAATATGATATAAATGTAAAGCCAAATTAAGCTAAGGACAGAGCTTTGCGTGAGGGAGATACTCCTTAGTTTTCAACAAAATTTACAAAATATTAGATATTGTAAGGTTCCAAATAGAATCGGCTTTCGGGTCAGAACCGAAGTACTGACTACTGGGCTGGTGAATACCCTTGTAATTTATTCAAATAAGCAAGAGATAAACATATGCTGAATAAGCCTTTTATCCTGTAGATACATTTCTCTAATGAAATGTGGAGTTTAACCTTGTTCTGGCCGGTTGGATAAATTTTCATATTCAACATATGTAGAATGAAGCCCTGTGCTATTTCCAGCTATTTCTATTCGCAGTACCATTTTCGGTGTTTTATCATTTATCATTAGAGAAATAAAGAATCTATCCTTTCAAGTCGTTGATTATTATAGTTCTTCTGTCGAAAGGGTTAAATTTTTATGTTTAACCCTTGAGACAGCAGAACTATGATAATCAACGACTTGCAAATGATAGATTTTATTTCTCTAATTCTGAAATTAATGACATTTTTATGTGTTTTAAATTCTTCCCCGTCGTGGGCCTCTAAGGACAATACTGCGACGTCATCGGATATGAAATTTGCATTGCATGGAAATCAACAAATACAAATTCGAGATAAATAAGAAATGTATGCTTTGAGTAAATACTTTTACATTGATTTATACTCGAAAAAAAAATTTTTTTAAGGTATATTTTGTCATTTCTAGAAAAGTTCGTGACCTTTTCAATATCCAATCAAATCGCGAGATCAATTAACCCACACATAGGAGAACACTTTTATCTCCCATGCTTTGAAATTGAAGAGAACAGCATAAAAATTAGAGAAAAAGATTTCAATACTTTACACAAAATATAGGGATATTAGGACATGTGAGCTGCTAAAACGCTGAAATTAAAATCTAAAAAACGTAAAGTTATAACAAATACACAACAAAATTAAAAAGAGCAGAAATACTTAAAAAATCGACCAATATATTTCGACAGATCTGTCTTCTTCAAGTGGGTCGTAAAGAATGACGTAATAGATAAAAATATAATACAATGCAATTAAAAAATCTTTAACATAGTGTGTGCACTAGTGGCAACAGACTAGCCCATGAAAGTCATATGACATCGAGACTTTTTTAGTCATTTTTTAGATTTCAAAAATATTCTTACATATCTACACATATGCAAATTCAAATATCAAGGTCTGGGGTTGTTTGTGCTTAATTATGAGGATTAATGTACACTAGAGAATAACAAGATTTTCAGCATAACATATACCCCAACAATAATCGCTAGCTTATATTTTTGCCAAATAAGCACATATTTTAATAAATGTCAGACAAATCGTTTATACCATTAATTAGCGCGCCTTGGTATTCATCAAAGGTTTATTACTGCACTGGGTAAACTGTGTCTTTTATGATTTTTGACTTTAAGTGTTTTGTAATAGAAAATTGCCTTCGTGTCACAAAATCTTTAAGATGAAATAACAGTTGTTATAAAATCTTCAATACGAAGGAGGAATTTACCAATGGACACCAAAAATGAAGTCATTATTGTACCAAGCATTCATGAGCTCATTACAAAAACAAAGTCACTTGTAATCGAATCCACCCTTTACACAGTATAGCACTAACGGTATTTTGCAATTGATACGCGCAAAAATTACCGAGCGCTTCATATCAAGGCAAATATCAAATTGGCTGCGCACAAAGATAATTAAATAATATCCAAGTAAGCTTTATTTTTAAGTTTTTGCAGCTGGTCATTATAATAGAGAATAAATAAGCATTATAATTCAAAGAAAGCAAATATCAGCCAAGAACAGATCTTTGTACCGGGGAAAATTCTAAAAGAAGTTAGATACTGGTACTTTTAAAAAAATGGGTTTTCGGTCCAGCACCAAAGTACTGACATCTGGATGGTTTAATATCATCATGACTAGAAGTATTGATGTAGTGATAAAAAAATATTGAAATGTCGAAGTTCCTGCAAATTTGGTTTCTGCATATGCGCATTCCGACAACTTATGTCCTTTTAGTGCAAATCAAATCAAAACATAAATAATGGAATGCCAAAGTAGATTCCCATTTCGACAATTTATGTCACCTCACTGCATATCAAATCACAGCATTTGAAAAAAAAATGAAATAGAAATATATGAAGCTGATTGAGAAGAAATCACCAAAAGTACCTAAATTGAAACATAGTCATAAATACAACACAGAATGCCATTTTCACATTTAATGACACTACCAAGCAACTTATCTGCATATGTCACAACATTACGAGAAGGACTTTTTAAAATATATTCTATTGTCCGTCCCACATTTGCCGAAATTCTACGATTTAGTGATCTCACTTTATTAATTTTTTTTTGCCTCTGAAACTCTTACTACAGCCTCACTATCTTATCTGATTCTGAAACAATAGCAATCGGGCGAACTTACTTCGTGGTTCAGCGACTTCTTAATTTTTTCATTAAATGACATATTTGTTGAAATGTAACTGCAAGTCAGCACTATATGCTTATTTGCCATGTTGCCCCTGATCCTCATTTAAAGATTCAGTGACTGTAATTTTTATAATAATTCCCTTTTCAAAACGTGCATTACTAAGACTTGATCTATGAACAGATTCTTTTTTACCTTTGGATAACGGTTCTTGACAAATCGACTCGGTAATTTCGTCATTACCCTTAATGGTACCTGTACGTGCCAGTTTTACATCCACTATATATTTTTTGATTGTAATAACATTGTTCAGTATCATTGCATATCTCCCACAGCCAAATTGTTTTGATGTCTGTAGACATATCTAACTTTGTTGACTTCAGTTTGACACTTAAAATGTAATCTTGACTTCATGTTTGACGCATGTAATATGATCTTGACCTCATTCAATGATTTGATGAATTTGTTAATGTTATGGCATACATTTTAAAACATGAATGTATTTCAGCACATTAAAGTTTTCAATGTCTGCAAATGGTCAAAATCCAAATGGACTTTTGATTGGGTGAAACATCTCCCAACATACCATTAAAACATGTAAAGTGAGTTTTTCCTGATGTTTAAAAATTAAGAATTGGATGCGCGGTAGCGCTTCATGTTGAAAATGTGCGCCCGGTCAACACTTTCATAATCCCTATGAAAGTTCAAAATAATGCATTCAATTCTTATAATTACATTTTAACCGAAATGTAAGAAAATACAAATTATTTACCGGAAAGTACATCATGTACATTAGGATTCTATTTTTACAAATTAATCCGCCACGTGAACATGTGATCATATGTGTTTCATGGGAATTGCAACTTTACATTGATATGCCACGTGTGTGATTTGTGTTCACCTATCAAATTGACGGAATTCAAATGAATATGCATGAAATGTAATTATTTTGCAATTAACAAATGACTATTTTGTTAGGGAAGGAAGATATGGTGGCCACATAGTTACAACAATGTACTTCAAGATGAAGAATAACAATAAAAGTGTTGTTCATTTAATTGCTTGGTTTTACCATTTGCTTTAAGAGACTTTGTCTCAGGTGCGTTAACTTCATATCCTTTCATTTGTTATATAATTACTCAATGAAATTAAAAATTCGTTCTTATGCTTGAAATCCAAAGAGTTGACAGGTTATACATTATAAGCATGTGGTTGCTCCTTTTAGTATAACCTCAACTTCATATGCGAAGTTTGTTTTCTAGACCAATTCTTGAAGAAATTTTCATTCTATTATAGGTATACAATGATCACACTTATATATTGCATAGCCAGGTTGTTTGTTCAAAAACAATCGACCTCTTTGCATTTGATTCTTTTGAACCTTACAATATCTAAATTTTTGTACATTTTGTTGAAAACTGAGGAGTATATCCCTCATGCAAAGATCTGTCCTTAGCTGATTTTGCTTTAAATTTAGATCATATTGGTTATTTCTTCTCTATCAGTTTATAAACATCTTTGAGTTTATGGTCTTCCAAACGTTTATATTTTATCTGCACTGAAGAGACATAAGTTGTCTAAATGCGAATATGCAGAAAATAAATTCACAGTAACTTTAGTCATTAGTCATTTGTGTCGAATCTCAATGTTAAACTTTACTTCGTCGAACGTCTTCCTACTTGTACCTTGATTAAGAGCTAGGCACAGTAACTAGATCAACAGAATAAAGTGCTTGACATAGTAATTAGCTAGACGCAAACTAGCAAACCTAAAAATTAGCCCTTTTGATCCCTGAAAGCTCAGTAACTGTTACAGTTATGCTAAATCTGTTGACATAACACTAACAGCTTACCTTAAATGAATCCAAAGAAATAAAAGCCCACTGAGGTACCGTAAATAAATCCGATTCAAAATGAAAATTTCGCATATTTTCAAAAATTGAAATTTTGGCTCAGAAACAGTAAGAGATACAAAAATATGATGATGCATTACTAAAAGCTTTGTTGAGCCCTTAAGTGTAATCCTTACCTTAAATGTAATCCGATTACACTTAAGGTTACAATAAGAGGTGAAAGAAAAACATCCCATCGACTTTCGACGAAAAAGAAATTTCACATATTTCGGAAAATTGTAATTTTTGTCCCATTTGAGTCCTTAAATCTAGGAAACCGTATCAAATACAAAAAATCCACTGCCTTACTACTGAAAGCGTTCAACAAAAGGAATATAAAGAAAAAATCCCATGAAATAGCAATGAAAAATATTAAGGCAATCTGCACATTTACAATTTGGGCCCTCTTTGACCGCTAATAGCTCCGAAAGGACACAAGTTATGAAAATCTAAAAGCTATGTTAAATTTTTCCTAGGAATCCATTAGAAAATGCATTGGAATCGGGCTAAAATGATTTGACAGACCGTTACAATGTTTCTATTTCACAGAGAAGAATAGATATCTTTGGGTAGATAAAGACTTTACACAAACACACCTAAGACTGACTTTCAAAAGATCAATTTTTTTCTTTATAAAAATTATACAAAGGATGCGATCCTACCTTTGTCACGGGTTTTAACACACCGCCTTTCTATGAATTGAAATGCCTTTTGCTAAGTACAAAACATAATAGATTTTGTGGATATTTATATGATTTTTTAGTAGTGATACTTTAAATTGCAACACTTGTAGAGATACTTTACATTAACAATTATCTTTCTACGGGCACCACTAAAACAAGACCCAAAAAAGTAAAATTACATCGTGCAATAGTGTGTTGTAACATGCAAATGGCAGATATAGGGATTTTGTACATCTCGTTACTAGATACCGACCGCAAATGTTCCCTAAAAAATTACGTCTACACACTTCTTTGTGTCAAATCTTTGAATTATGACGTCATATAATTTCGTTCGAAATTTTCCGGTAATTATCAATACACCAGAAGTTTCAAACTAAATACATAATAATAGAGGGGGAGCCGGCCCTTTTTCGGGATGTCGGCATTAAATGTTTTTAATCGCGGGATTTCGGGATTTTTATGATTTTTATTATTTAAGCCCGGAATTCGGGAAATAACTTCACCGGAAACAGGGATATCAACAGTCTTTACGTTTCTTTGTGGTTTAGGATTTCGTGATTCAGAAAATAATAAAGTCGGGAATCCGGGATGAGACACACTCCGCCCCCCATAATACTACAATATAAATCATAAACAACAGAGAAGAGGAAGTCCAAATTCTCTACTAACTGTTTTATCGAGATTGAAGTAAGCAAGCATGTATATCACTCCACCTTATAGCTAAAACTCGGTATACAAAATTGTCAATGGACGATAATAGAACAGAACAGTTTCATAATTTTTTGTGATGAATTTGTGTTCACAATTTTTATGCGATGAGACGTGCATTTAAACGAAATATAAGACATGGGATTCTATTTTTGGCAATGAAATAAGGTATTTTTTTTCAAAAATGGGGTTTTTCGGAGTATACTTATAAGGGACTTATTTCACAAGAAAAAAATCGTGTTCAAAAAAGAGGAAAACGCCTACTACTTCCTGTGTCCTCACTACCAACTCAAAGCCGACAGCTGCAAACAAAAATATCAGCATTTTTACAAACTATCAGACTCATCTTATTAGCACCCTTTTATGCGTAAGGATCGGTCTAATACAAAATACAACTTAATACAAAATTTACTTCCTATCACTTTCTTTAATCAAACAATCAACTAGAAGCCTACACTTAAAACTACAAATAATTTAACCCCAGTTGTCAAATTAGCACAATATTCAGAGAGGGTGAGTACTCTTCATTCTTAATTATATATCCTTTAAACTCTTGTTGAATATACATCATGTAAACATATTCAGCACAAAAAATAAAATTTCCTTACAAATGTACTTATGTTTTCCCCCACAATTTAATTTGACTAAACTTACTGCAAAATTTACTTCCTATCACTTTCTTTAATCAAACAATCAACACGAAGCTTACACTTAAAACTGCAAATAATTTAACCCCAGGTGTCAAATTAGCAGAATTTTCAGAGAGGGTGAGTTCTATTCATTCTAAAATATATGTCCTTCAAACTCGTGTTGAATATACATCATGTAAATATACTCAGCACAAAAAAAAATCAAATTTCCTTACAATGTACTTAGTATTACGTTTTCCTCCACAATTTAATTTGACTAAATCATACTCTGCTAACTCTGTCATGGAACGTGGTGTTTGGGTGTCCGAGATTATCAGGTTAGAAATTTTTAAAAAGTCTATGGGTCAGCCTTCCATCTCGTCACGCTTTCTTGACAAATACAAATTACTGAAATCTTTATTTGTATTCCAAGAATTTATCCGCCTTGAAAACAAATCAAATTTCAATCAGGAACTGATTCAATGAAACCTTTTAATAAATAATTTCTGTGTTCTGATG
>MJUU01060493.1:103211-117746 GCA_002080025.1 Modiolus philippinarum
GGAAAGGGGAAATTCTAAAATCATAAATCCAAAATCACGGCAATTCACAGCAACACGAATTGAGACAGTATGACAAAGACAAAACAGATAAACAAAAAAGAACAAGAACGTCACAAAACTAAAGCACTAGCAGTGTGAACCCCTATAAAAACTGAGGAATCATCAGATGCTCCGGAAGGGTAAGCAAAAATGAACAAATGGATAAAATGTCAAAATAATGATAAAAGCGTGATTTTTCGAATCTCAAAAATAGTAAATTATGAAATGTTGATAATTGCAGAAAATGTACATTATGGTAAGAGTATACACTGTCCGAAATTTCTTTGCGATCATATCAATGATTATGCTCATGCATCAAGACAAAAATAGAGATACACTTTTTAAATTGGCATGACCCTTTACTTTTTTTCCAATATATGTAATTGTAAATATTAAAAATATATATTCAAGTGCATTGTGTGATCACATTCATTACTGTAGATCTAATCAAAAATACTTTAAGACCGAAGACAAAAAAAATTAATGAAAGGAAAAGCAAATTAAACAATTGTAAAAATAGTGACCAAACAAAATTAGAGAGAGAGCCTATAGCCCATTAAGACCTATGGATGACGTATTGCAATGGAGAGATGCTCTTTTGTTTTGTCTTTACTTACATTTTATATGGACAGCATTGAAATACTATCTGCAAGGAAAAAATAATTGAAAAAAATGGAAGTGAAAATTCCTTAAGGTAAAACTTTAAATTTCTCTAAACTCTACATTTCTATCCCCGCAAAGGGAATAGGATCACGAGGCTTCTAGTGAAACAAGAGAGACGTCTACTGTTTCCGGTGTTCAAAATACCAACTCGAAGTAGACAACTGCTCAGAATTTAGTCCATTAACAAACTATCCCAGACATCAAATTAGCACCATTTTTATATAGAAGGATCTGAGCTATACCTCCTACTACATCCTGTACTGACACTACCAAAGCGAAGTTGCCAGCTGCTATTCTGGTTGCCTAATTAGCACTATCTCTGACTGTCTATTATAAAAGGTACTTCCATTCGTCTCATATGATAATGTTTATTACATGTACAGCATGGTGACAAAGTGTGGAATTTTTTTTTTAAAAATCCTGTGTATTTCATATAAAACGACATCACTTTAATTTTTTTTTCTGAAATTCATTTGTCGTCTGATTTTCACGAAATTTCTATTGTTGAGTCGAGTTTGATAGGTAGTTCCCAATAACTTGAAAATAATAATTATGTTCAGTCGTAATTTTACGGTCATAAATTTGAAATACATACTTCAAACCCCCTGTATTTTATTGTACATTATGGCGTGAAAAATTCAGTCTGACTAAAAAATAATTTTGTTTCAATTACTAGGAAATATTTTTTCAGACATGCCTTTTTGATTCAAATGCAAAGCGAAATGATGAGATAATTGCCCATTTTTGCACTAAATAAATCAACAAACATTTGTATAGAAAAAAATAAATAAACAATGAAATGGAATGGGGTAAATGGACACGAGACAAAGTCTCTACAAATACAAAGAAGTACCAAGCGATGGAACAACGCTTTTATTGATGTTCTTCATGAAGTCAGCATGAAGCCTCAGCAAAACGCTTTGCTCGTGCATCATAAAAAGTTCAAGACTGTCCCCAACACCAGTTTAAGCGGAATTCATTGTTGCATGTCGAACAACGCTTCATCCATGTCTGTACAGCTCAGGAATCCGCTACATCCATGTCTGTACAGCTCAGGAATTTGCTACATCCATGTCTGTACAGCTCAGGAATTCGCTACATCCATGTCTGTACAGCTCAGGAATTCGCTACATCCATGTCTGTACAGCTCAGGAATTCGCTACATTCATGTCTGTACAGCTCAGGAATTCGCTACATCCATGTCTGTACAACTCAGGAATTCGCTACATCCATGTCTGTACAGCTCAGGAATTCGTTACATCCATGTCTGTACAGCTCAGGAATTCGCTACATCCATGTCTGTACAGCTCAGGAATTCGGGGTCGTCAATAAGAATAAAATTAACTTGTAAAGTGCCTTTACAATCACTGTGATCCGTTGCTCGACAAAAGCACTAGCTTCAAACATAGAGACAAACAAAGGCATAAATCAAACCAATTGCAAAAAAACAATAAACAAATGAAGGGACATGGAGTAAATGTATATGGGACAAAATCCATATAAATACGTGGTAAGATCAAGCAAATGGAACAACACTTTGATTGTTGTTCTTCATCTTGAAGTCACTATGAGGCCTTCACCAAGCCATTATAAAGAAAGCATGAACTTAAAACAATAATTTAAATCAGACCACTTCGACAACTTACGCCCCTTCAGTGCAAATCAAATCAAAGCATATGGAAGACCAAGATCATAAGCCATAACTTTGTAAATTCTGATAGAGAACAAATGGCTAAAAAGTGTCTAAATGAAATTTTTCTTAACCTTTGATATTGCAAGTTACCAGATAAAAATGTTTTCGGGTAGGCACGAAGCTCTAACTACTGGATTGGTGAATACCCTCTGGACTAATAATCCACCAGCAGAGGCATTTGCACAGTGGTAATAAGTAATAAAGCGAATGAGAATTTCCCTATGCATAGCTTTGTCCTCGGCAGATGTGAAGGTTATTTTTCATATAGTATTTGTTCTCTATTCCCTCTCATATTTTTTATTAAATTTGCACTGAAGAGACATAAATCGTCGAAAATGCTATGTACAGACTTAAAATTAAACAGAAACTTTTAAAAAAAAAATTAAATTTCGGTATTAAGTTGATTTTGTCAATATATGTGTTGTGTGCAAGTTGTGAATTTGTACAAGTTATAACATGAACAGAAATTTTGTAAAAGTTATAAAAAATAGTACCTACATTTGATCGGGAACTCTAACAAATTACTTAGTAATTCAATGTTTCAATCAAATCTTTAGTACATTCAACATCACTATAACTGAGTCAATGTAACTGTATAACCTTGGCTTAAAAACAAGACATTTAGCGCATTTTAGAATAGAACATGTATATTTTTCTAAGTAAGCATAGTGAAGTTTTCTACCTTATTTTACTCTAATTACTTGATGTTTGTTTTGGAATATTTTGAAATACATTAAGTCTTAGGCTTGAATTTCTAAGCACAAACATCTTTTCAAATCTGTTGCAGAAAATTTTTAGGCTTTAGTAATGTCAAGTAGGTGCGAATGTCAGCGCAACTCGTGCAATATTTCTGTACAAGTTATAACTTGTACAAAATCACAACTTGTACACAACATATAAATATCACATCGTCTTTATTGTGAAAAAGATCGAAATAAAAATATATTTCCCATATATTTTTCAGTTTTTGCCCAATTATTTTTGATAAATTATCAAAACGATATACGGAATGATCTTTCATATTCATCTTCAATTTCACCCAGAAGTGAAAAGTTAATTACAAACATGCATGATTTAAGAATATAAGCAAAAACCCCTTTTCCTGTTAATTTGTAACAGTTACTGCTTTATCTAGGCTAGATTAAGCAGTAACTGTTACAATTAAACAGAAAATGTCAAGATTAAGCAGTAACTGATACAATTTAATAGAAAAGGGGTTTTTCGCTTATATTCCTAAATTATTCATGTAGCCTATGAATTTAAACAGAATATTAAGACACACAATTGACGTTTTTCAAGGAAGAATCTTTCGATTCGACAAGTTGCATTAAAAATTCAAAGTTAACGCTCCTCTCGTGTTTATTTGACATACACCAAGTGTAATACACATTCAATCAAATTATTTGGAAAAAAATGCGTCCGTTTGGCAGTTTATCGTTTATATTGATGAAAATTTATTTATTTACAGATATGCAATTATGCTTTCATGCATGGATGCAAATAATGGGAAAATATAACCTTAAAGATCTAAAAAATGAGAAGTTAATTTTGTGCATTGTTCGAAAAAAATAAATATTTTAGTAACTTGCTAATTTAAATTAGCAAATATTTATTAAATTTAAAAATATCCCCGTTTTAAACATCAAATGTAAAAATATGATGTCGATTCACTGGGAACAAATGTACCTGACTACATTAATTATTAAACCACCTAATATTTAAAAAATTAATATCTGATTGGTAACAGAATCGCATCAGAAAATATCAAATTTCGGAAGCTATCAAATAAAATAGACTCAATATAATCAAGACGAAAAACATGCACGCTACAGAAGCCTTGTGTTAAATTCATTTCCACCCACGCTAAATGTTGCCGACAACCCAGATCAATGGAATCCACCAATGTATTCTTTGATGAAGATTTCGATCAATATTACTCAGCTTTCCTGAAATGTAACATGGTTATTTTGACCATTAAGGATAATGAATGATTTTATAGCAATCCATAATCTTTGGAATCTGAAGAGCGTTTGTTCCGAAGGGATAGTGAATGGGAAAATTTATGACGAGAGATAATCATGAATGGCTTTTCCCAATAAAGTACATAAAATTAATTTAGGTCCATTTAATGTAATGTTGACATCATTATTTTGTCTTTGCATTCAAACTTGAACATAAAACTTACCAAACAAGAATTAATGCAGGAATAAAACTAAGCTTAAGAATACTTTGCTTACGCTTGGTGTATCTTTTATTTTTATCTTTTGATAGTTTGCTTAATTTGGTGAGGATTTTGTACCTCAATTTATCCGCGATAGAACAATTTAAATAAATTATTCATACTTTCGAAAAATAAAGGAATTTACATTTAATTAGTCAATGGGCAATCCTACAAAGCGTTGCCCAATCATGAAAAATATCACTCTAAAACATCAGTTTTGCACAAATATTATATATTTTTTATTATAAAAAGACAGCTTTAATATAACTGCTAAAACTTGATTAATTATCTGATCAATAAAACATTTAAATTTCTATATTTTTCCCTTTCTAAAGATACTGACCCTCCAAAATATACCGATTTAAATCACACTGTGAAGATCTCAGAACTATTTTAAATTTTCAAAAGGTATTTTAATTTCTTCAGTTTATGTGTCGTCATTCCATTTTAAAAATCAAACCATTTTACATACCAATCAGTGGCTAATAGAGAAATCACATAGCAAATCTATTCAGTAAATAATACACATTCGGTACCCTTGCGGAGTTTTTATTTAAAAAGAAACGACGACTTTGAAAAAAGGAACTCTTTCGTGTTTGAAGTTGTGAAGGTGAATGCCTCAAAAATATAAAGTTGGACAATTTGGATTCCCGACAAATTATATAAATAAAACTCGACAAACCGCCAAATAAAAACAAAATATTCTTTTTTTTTTAATTTATAACCATAACATGCACCATATTACAACTGTTAAATATGATCTTTATTGATGAAAAACAATTTCATCGATGTACTATAAAATTGTTAAATATTGTAACCCTTACTCATTGATAAAAGTGTCCTGTCGCCGACTGAATATTTAAATATGTGTATGTGTGTGCGAATGTGAGTATTTTAGAACCTTCCCGGTTAGAAAAAATAAACTCGAAAGCCTCGTAATAATCAACATGTTGACTCCTCCCACCATATAACTTTGCTAATATATATACTTTTTTAATTTTGTCCTTGTAACTGAAACATAAATCAAGAAGTACATTTGCACATTCATTAATTCATTTCCTAAAATAGAGCAATGACACTATTTTTCAACATTTACTGATGTATTTGCTTTAAAAATATTGCCAACGGTTGTCCTGGTACTATTTATTGTAGTAATATGTTATTCGAATATAACTCAGATTTTAAAACTGAATTTGTAATAGAAAACACATACAAACGAAATATAAAATAATAAACACGAAAGTCAATATTTTAAAGCATATGTGTTCAAATATAATATGTAAAATTATTTTTGGTTGGTGGATACAGCATAGACTTAGTCAGAACTACGCGAGAATTTTCTTTGTGTAAATAGCATTTAATTTCTATGGATGCGACTCAATTAAGTGCCTTATTTAAGTCAATAACAAAATATTCTGCAATTAGGTGCACAATTGCGTAAATATGGCACTAAATCGAGTCGCATTTCTAGAAATTTACAACAATGAGTAAATTCTCGCGTCGCACTTCGGTTCTAGTGCTATTTACATTTCTCAATAATGGCAGTTCATTGTGATGAAAGAAGTGCATCTCGAGCTGTTTCAAAACTCTGGAAGCTGTTGTCGGTTTGATATGTAAAAGTGTAAAAAATTTGCGATTTCACGGTCTAACAAAAAATGCGTCGTATAGACATTAGTATCAGAACGACAGAAAAACCGTGAATGAATTTTACAAACGAAAAGTAAACTTCGTACTTGTATAACTAGTACTGAGTTTGCTTTTGAGAAAAAATTCATTCTAATGCAAGATTTACATAACGGAGGTTTGATTGGTCAAACCTGACCGTCAATTCCACCATCTACACACCTGGGACAAAGTAGGTTCCCTGTTTAGTCTGGTTCCTAATATGGTTGCAAAAACACAAGTCAAAAATAGAACATGTAATCGTTTAATTGCACTAGAATCGTAATAACTATTCATTACACGATCCCCGAGAGCGTCAATCTTGATTTGACGGTCAAAATATCCGTTTACAGGCTCCGCAATGCGTCGCCTATAGACTGCATTTTGACCGTTAAATCTACGATTGACGCCTTTGGGTATTCAAATAATGTACTGTTATTGCTTAAATAGCGTTACTGTATTGACGGTTCGGCCTCCTGTTCTTGTGTTGCTTCATGTCGTGAGTAAAGGTGTTCATCGAGTACCACGTTAGCATATTCTTCATGTTCATCTGTCGAATATATGTGAATAGATGAACTTTTAGTCAGGGTTTCATCATTCGGAGCTGTGAAACATGCAAGCTATGTGTTTATCATACAAATTAAGTTGTAAGCACAAAAAGTCCCCTATTGTTATGACCATTTATAGAGTTTGAATTTTTAGACGTATAAGATGAAACGAATTACTGCCAGTATCATATCTGCCCAGTGAGAAGTGTTCATCCATGGCATGATAAGTGTTCAGCCACCACATGGAAAGTTTGCAGACACCATAGAACAGACACTGTTCTCCGAAGATGTTATTTGGAGACGACTTGAAAGGTAATTAAAACGAGGCCAA
Source organism: Modiolus philippinarum (assembly GCA_002080025.1). NCBI lineage: Eukaryota > Metazoa > Mollusca > Bivalvia > Mytilida > Modiolidae > Modiolus > Modiolus philippinarum. The sequence goes on from MJUU01060493.1 coordinate 110,369, forward strand.
GAGGCAATGTTGATTGTAATATTGCATTTTAAAAACGCAACTTTCTATTCGCAAAAAGTTTTATGCCACAATTGTACAGATAATAGCCAGTTTTGCAGTTGGCAAGCCCGTTGCGTGCATGATATATTTTTTAAATTTACTTGACTCGACAAAATGTTTTCGTTGTAGAATCTATGTTTCTGACATACGAGAAATCATTTTACGAATAATTCGCACACGTGATGAAAGTGCATACGTAGTTGCTTTGCGCACCATCAAAACACGGCTATGCATATTAGATATTTGATCTACAACTACCTATAATTAAGTTTTTGTTTCGAGAACAGCTGTCAATCATTAACAAAGCTATGAACAATTATTAATCACAAAATACCAGAAAAATAAAAGCATAACTTCTTTTTTGATATATGCTATTTTAAGCGCAAAAATTTCAATGATATGAAAAAAAAGAGAGAGAAAATCTGTATAAAAGTGAGTGGAAATTACATCAAAATAACAAGAGAAATGATATATATATTTTTTTCATTTGGGCCTCTTGATTCATATTGTTGCTAAAAATGCTTAGTGATGCCATGAATATTTATATCTTAACAAAATGTACTTTATTGAGTTTGCAATCAATATATAAATTATTTTGTTTCAATTAATAACATAATACCGATTCTGCATATGCGCTTTTCGACAGTTTATGTCTCTTCAGTGCAGATAAAATCAAAATATTGGTAATCCATGGGTAAAGACTGACAGAAAAACTTTAAATGATAACCCCTGTAAGAGTTAATATTCATAATTTTCATAACGAGAAAGAATTGTATATTGATGNATATCAACTAGAGTTATGTAATTTCAAAATATAATAAACGAGCCTTTGGCGAGTTTATTATACTTGAAATTACATAACAAGAGTTGATATCCAGCGATATACAATTCTTTCGAGTTGTTAAAACTATTTCTCTTATGATTTTCATAAATTTTAGTGCCAAACTGTTGTAACAACACCGTTGCTAGGTAACGTTAATCACGACCAACGAGATTTCACAGAGGTCCAATAGAAACGTCGAAAAAGAAATAGCACATCACGCGTAATGTGTTATTACTTGGGGCTCAACCAATGAATTTCCTGTAAAAGCCATTCAACAAGTTCATATCTAACTCCAGCCTCAAAGTCTCGTTGTGTACCACAAATAACTATTCGTGCAAGGAATAGATAATAAGAGTGCATCATGAGAGAAATTAGTATATTTACTTAATAATTCATTAATATTAACAAGGAGGCCAAATTATACAACGCAATATATGTTGCGAAATAGCTATCAAGCTCAAAAAAGAAATTTAGGTTATATTAAAATATTAAAAAAAAATAAATGAATAAATTGAACAAAGTGCTGACAACACAGAACTGTTAAAATACGACCAAAGTCTCGGCTCTAAAGCCTTTCTCTCCTTGGTCATAAGTGATTCCGATGATATCTGGATTATCAACCAAGCTGTGTCTCAACTATTCAATGACATATACATGTATATGTACTTAACACAACATTATTATTTTTTTACCATGATATAGGCCAACTTCCAGTTATAAGCTTGATCCGAGTCACATCACCCTGAACAACATCGACAGGTCCTAACCTCAGATCTTTCGTTGTTGAATTTATAAAGGGTGCTCGCTGGTCACGTTTTGGTATTTCTGTCAGATTTCCGGACTTTTTTGGTTTTTGCCATTCAAAAACCTTTTAATTTTTTTTTGCTCAAGAACCCCCATATTTGTTTTTGATAATTTCATTTAAAACATCTTTAGCAGCAGTCAGGCGAATTTTTTTTTAAATCCTATTTATGTTGTCACATTCGTTTATGGATGAAAATAGCTTATTTCAACCTATGAAAAATGCAGAGGAGTTCAGTTTCCCGCCAAATTTTTAATTACTAATATCTCGAAAACCACATCAGCAACCTATGAAATTGTTTTTCGCTTAAATAACTTTTTTCAGAATAACATGTATTTGAAATCCTATTTATTTAAAATTGACCAGCGAACATTCTTAACCATACTAAAAGAGTTTTGTGTTTTTAAAAGTGAAAAATAATAAATTAAGATAAAACAAAAACTTCAATAAATTAGTAAAATAACTTCAAACATTTAGAATTATATAACTATAAATATAGTATTATAAACCAACTTATTTTCTCTAGCGCTTTATTTTTTAGATATTAGCGAGCATTAAACATTGCGAAAATAAATCGTCGAAAATATTTCTAGCTTTAATAAAAATGCACCAGCAGAAATAGAAATCGTGAAATTGACCAGAAGTGACAAAACACGAACCAAAGCATCCGCGAAAATTTGTTGATTTAATGCATTTAACAGCTATACAACTCCGAGATTCCATATGAACTCTATGCATCAATCATCATTTGAGAAATGATATGACTGAAGTTTCATGTTTTGCGTAACGAAATAAACAGGCACGGATGTAGATTAAAATCGATCGACCTTGAAATATTTTACAATGACTCTCTTTTTGTCGCTCACGTTTTGCTCAGAACGTTGCTTATTGCTGTACATACTGCCACTCTCAGTTTTTCGAGATTCATTATTTCTAGAATAACAAAACACCGAAGTAACTGTGAATTTATTTTCTCCATATGCGCATTTCGACACTTATGTCTCCGCATATGCGCATTTCGACAACTTATGTGCAGATAAAATTTAACCGTTTGGAAAACAATAAACTCAAAGATATTTAAAAACCCATATTCTAGAAATTATACCCTATATTTGTTTCATAACAATACGTGATTTTGAAAATAACATCTCTTAAGAGTCCTAGTGTCCTATGTTATTTGTAACCGCATTTTATTTGCTCCAGAGAGATAAACTATAATTGAATATTTTTCCAACGGAACAAATATTACAGTATTTCTTACTGAAATGTCAGAGAGCAATTGTACCAAAAAGAAATTTCTGTTTCGTGAAAAAAAAAGACATTTCAATTTAAATCAAGTATTTCAATAAATACGCGTGGTCCAAAAACGAGAAACAGATAGTGGACACAAAAAGGTATGGATCATATTCATTTAAATTCATGTATCTTTATGTTTGTCTTTAAATATGGGCATTACCACTGTCCCGATCAACATGAAATTTTGCACAGTGTATACACTTACCATTATGAAAATGTTCTGCAATTTTCGAGTTTTCAAAATTACTCATTTTTGAGAATAAAAAAATCATGTTTTTTGTAAAAAAAAAATCATGATTTTGACATTTGTATCGAGTTGTTCAATCCTTTGACTGCCTACAGGCTGTGATTCACAAAAATTGTTGAAAAGCGGCAAAGAAATGGGCATTCATATAAGGTACCCATTTTGTCCCATAAAAGAATTTCCACATTTGTTTTGGTCATTTTCAAAATTTGGACGGGTATGGTGCTGAGATTAAACATTTTGACTTAACAGCGCTGTTTGAGTAATCAGGACACAGAAATTGTGGAAGAAACGGTTCCTGACAAAAATTCGATTTGTTTTCAAGGCGGATAAATTTTTGGGGTAAAAATGCAAATTTCAGAAATTTGTGTTTTCCGAGGTAGAAGGTTGACCCCGTTGACTATTTTCAAGTGTCTAACCTGACAATATCGAAAACATCAGACACCAGGCTCCACGACTAATTGGCTCTTGTATGATTAGGTCAAATTAAACTGTGTTGTAAAACTTGATGCATTTGTAATGGAAATGAAAAATCTTGATCCTTAACTTTTTTGGTTGAGTATATTTATGAATGTTATCTAAAGTATGTGCACACAAATAAGTTTAAATGAAAATCATATATTTATGAGGTTACTCTGAAAAGACCATCCCACCAAACAATTAAGCATTACCACATCAAAAATAATTAAGAACGAATAAATGTATCAATAAATAAAAGGATGTCTTAAAAAATAAAATCATGCAGCTGATTAAATGTTTTCTGTAATATCTTGGTTACATCAGAAATGTGTCGTTTGATCCAGCAACAGCCAGGAAATTTTGTCACTCCTTAGTTATTCCGGCAAATCACATGTTTGAAAACGTGATAGGACGTGGAACAACTGTACACGAAATCATTACTTTCAGAAAAAGGTGATTTATGAATGATTAATGTTGTGTTTTCTGTTTCAGTGCTTTGTAACTGTCTAAGGTCATTGTTTTCTGTGTTTAACGTCATTGTTTTCTGTGTCCTTGTTTTGGCCATGTCTTTGGACTGCGATTTTTGTAAATTCCACTCCTTTCTTCCTTTGGTATTCTACTGCCGTTGTTTTAGATTCAAAATAGAACCATCACATAACAAAGGATCTGCCACAGGTGTATGTAGCCTGGTGGGTAGGTCAATACCCCCTAGTGCCCTGTTAACACTCCCTTCACAGGAAAAAACCTAACTCAACTGTAATATTTGTCCTATTGTGGCGTTCTTGTAAATTTTTGTTCTATTTCTTGTTTTGTTTTGTCTTTTTTGTCTTTGTCATGCTGTCTTAATTCGTGTTGAGTATGAATTGTGGTGATTTTGGGATTTGGGGATTTTGATTTTGGAATTTCCCCTTTTCTCATTTTCGCCTCGGTATTCGTTTGCCGATGTGTTGTCTAACTATCATAAAATGATTAAAATGACAGAAATAAGTATAGTGGTCAGCTGCTCATATGCTTATCTACATTACCCTACGCATTGCATATCGGCATAACAATAGGATAAGCTTTACACGTGAATACTTGCGAGTTAAGCCTTATCGATGTATCAATCATTCGCTTGTCATTAGCGGATCCAGGCGAAAATCTTTGAATTTCATTTAGAACTTGGAGAATCAATAACTAAAACCCAAAGAAACTTATAATATTGTTTCTGTAAATGGCCATTTTAATGTAATTATGTCTCTTCGGTGTGGATGAGGTTACATTTGTAATAAACTGAAATTTATGTAAAATCTGACGACAACAAATAACCAATATGATAAAGTGAAAAGTCAAAATCAGATAAGGACAGAGTTTTGCACGAGGGAGATAAAATAAGGTTTATCAACCTTAGTTTAAACAAAATTGGCTTAAAATGACAAAAACAACAAAAAATGGCCAAAAACATGAGACATCCTTTTGTACTGTACCCCATTTGGGCTTCCTTTTCTTCCTAGGCTAGATCAGCCGATTGTTTTGCTAGTTTCTTTTCCAGTAATTTGATTCTGGAATGTACTGCTGTCAAAGAACAAAAGTTCCATCATAAAATTTATTCAAAAAGGATGAAAGATAGCATAATTTTTCAAACAGAAATAATATATAAGTATTTGTGCCTAGCGGAATAAACGTTACATAACGGTTGTTCCAAGAGAAAAAGAGAAAATGTTTATTATGATATTTCTCTAATTTCTGTCCTGTTTTCACGTTTCTTGAACAGTTGGAGAAATACTGTATTCCTCTCTAGAGAGAATGTTGTTCTCGGTTATTGATTGGATGAAATTCAATTATGACGTCAAATATGTTTGCCGTTTTCCGACTTTACCATTGTGACGTCATGAAAAAAGGCAACCATGCCTGATGACGTCGTACTCGAAGAACAAATTTCTTTCGGATCATCAGAAAAGGGGGGAGGGTCATGTTTCTGTCCAAAATCTTCCTCTTTAAATCATTAGAGAAATAAAATCCACAACCGTATCTCGTGAGAAACGACATTTCTACACTCGCGATAGTTAAATTTTCAAATATTTTAAATGCTGGGCAAGCCTCGCATTTAAAATTTGAAAATTTTACTATCTCTAGTGTAGAAATGTCGTTACTCACTCGATGCGGGTGTGGATTCTATATTTTTCAAATGGAACTTTTGTTAGATGGAACAAATAAATACACGTTGACGATGCCAGTATTTTGAAAAAATAGAATGTCAAAAGTTTTTGGTATTTCATAGAGATAACATGACATGAGTTTGGCTGATATTCAATTCAGACTTTTTACGACACTTTTTTCTTTTTCTAAACATAAAATACTATTAAATTTCAACTTAATGTCGTTTTTAATACTAGAAACAAGACTTAGTATTTGGCTTTGCTCTGTGGAACTTTAAAGTCAAAAGACAACAGCACTGGACAAGCAATAATATACATTTTATTTGAAATTTTGATTGTTTATGCCACACTGGTGCATTTGCATTGCCATAAAAAAATAGAATTTTATACTTTACAATTTTGTATTTTTATGACTAATATGTTCCTATTATGCAAATACTCGACTTCATTGCATTTTTGGTGTCAGTAGACAGGGGGCAATTTTAACAGAACATAAAAAATGGTGATTCTAAGGAGGATCATATTTCAACACCACATGGGATTTTTTTTTCGGTTAATACCCCCATGGTGTGTGAATGGTGCGAAAACAACGGATAGTTTCACCTATGTTGAAACAAACTATCTTTACATGTACGTTTTTGAGAAGTACATTAATAGAAAATAACAAAATGCCAAAGTTACTGTTAATTTAGTTTCTACATATGCACATTTCGACAACTTATGTTTCTTTGGTGCAGATCAAATAAAACATTTAAAAATCCATATACCGAAATATGTGTACAAACTGATAGAAAAAAAACTTAATAATAAGATCTAAAAAGTAAAGCCTTGCTTGTACTAAAGAAAGAAAATCGATTATCAAAGTTTCAAAATTCAACTCTTACATGAAACCTAACTAGTACAATATCCAAATGCGAAAATAAGAAAAAAAAGGCAGTAAATTTGAGCTCTTAATATTTCGAGACCACACCTTTTCTCTGCCTTTCGAAAACATGGACCATTAATATTACCGTGTTGTAGCGTATTTCCTTTATAGTGCGGATCTCCATAATACTCTTTTTTTTAACACAAAACAAAATTCTTTATTGCACTATAAAGCTATTAACAGACATTTATAGGGTACAGCGATCCCCTATAAAGTGTAATATAATGTGTGGTATATAGAACAATCATACTACATTCACCTTATCGTAACAATTTATATATTTATGAGATAGAAAATCATTCTAATGTCTAAATGTTACGTTTTAAAAAAATAATTCTTTTTTCTTTAGAAACAATCAGTCTTTAATGTTTCAAAATCAAAATCGTCACATCTTTTTAAAAATTCTTTTTTTTTTAAATAAATAGAAAAAACATCTAATTCTTTTGTTTTCTTTTCCGACATATCGAAAGACTTATGGATACTGAACAAAATAATTTTCTTCATTTATCTTGTAACCGAGTACAATTGTTTTCAAATTAATGACATGATTATCTATTTTAAGGTTACTGAATAAAAGTTTCATTTTTTCCCAGAATATATTTAAATATTTGCAATGTATGAAAAAGTGTTCATAATTTTCTACCTCATTACA
>MJUU01060493.1:125884-157141 GCA_002080025.1 Modiolus philippinarum
TAAGGACACGAACAGCCTTATATACAAATTATTTTTTGCCGGCAAGTATTCGTTCATGGAATCTTCTACCAGATCGTACTAAGTTCAGCACCTCTGTTAACTCTTTTAAATCTAATTTGAATCCGAATCGTTCTCAAAAACCACCGTACTATTTCATCGGAAGAAGACTCGGTCAAATTTTCCATTCTCGACTTCGAATGCATTGCAGCTCCTTAAATCAACATCTTTTTTCCAAAAATATCGTTGACTCTCCACTTTGCCAATGTGGCGCTATTGAAACCACAAACCATTTCATTTTACACTGCCCGCGTTATAATATACAAAGACAACAATTTATAGAGCCATTTTTTTTTAGATCCCTTAATTACATGTGATCACTTACTGTTTGGATCCCCCGAGTTTAGTTTTGAACGAAACTCAGAAATTTTTTTGGCAGTGCAATCCTACATCTTAAACTCTAAACGTTTTGAACGGTTTTAGTATTGCGTACATAGTTATTTGAACTCGCCATTGTTTTTCTTTTTCTTTTTCAACTCTTCACCCGTAATTGCATGTGCTCATTGACCCCCCCTTTTTTTTCTTAAATTTATATGTAATTTTGAGTAATCTTATTTCTTCTACTTATGTAATGTATTTTAATGTTATTGTTTTGTACTTACTTACATTGTATAGATTTTGTTACAATATGTATATACTTTTTCTATTTCTCTTTACTTTTATTTGTCAAAATTTAAAGAATCTTTTTTTCAACTAAGTAACTCGTCGCTTAACCTGTTTATCTTTATTTTGAATAGATAAAAAAAAATGTTAATAGAAAAATAAATTTTGATTTATTAAGTGATTCAATTCAGAAATCTGCGTTTAGAGCATACTTCTATTTTATTTGATCAGGAAATGGATTAATATAAGTTTTTTTAACTTGTTTCCGAATCCTATTTAATAATTCTAATTGTATTGTTATATTGTTCTATATTATTGTGTTTGTATATGTATATAATGAATTATTTAATAAAATATGTTTACAGTAAAGGGTACTGTTAGGAAATGTTGTTTAAATGATGCATTGACTTACTACTAGTATGTGTCACCCAAGAGAGCTGAAACCCTAACAAGCAGAGGTATATGTTCAGCATGTTTTTATTTGCCCCACAAATATCCGATTAACAAAATATACGCTTCATTAATTTTGTTTTAGCTCATCTTGCTATAGCTAGGGTGAGCTTTTGTCATCGCTTTTCGTCCGTTCGCCGTAAACTTTTCTTTAAAGATCTTCTACTCTGAAAGTACTGGGTCAATTGGAACCAAGCTTGACTACAAAAAATTGTTCAGGTTCATGCTATATCCAACATGGCCGCCAGTGGGAACATAGTTTTAACATTGGACATATGGGAAAAGACATTCAAAGATCTGCTGAGGCAAATGGAACTAAAATTGACCACAAAAGTATTTAGGTGGTCCAAAATGGCCGTAGTTTTAACATCGGACCCTATGAGAAAACACATTCATGACTGGATTTTTAGCTCCGGGCCAGCATTTTTTCATCTTTTCTCCTAGACTGAAAATATTTTGCATGTTGGTGTATCACCATGTGAAAGTGCATCACATACCGTGAATGCCTTCATGTTACCTTGACCTTTGAAGGTCAAATTACTTAATTTCCTAGGACTTCTAGATTTGGACCAGAATTTTTTTTCATCTTTTGACCTAGACATAAGATATTTGGCATGAGTGTATCATCGTGAGACGGTGTGTCCCGTACCATTATGGCTTTCATGTTACCTGTTGTGTTGAAGTTAAATTACTGAATTTTGTAGCTTTGGTCCAGAACATTTTCATCTTTTGACCCAGACTTATGATATTTTGTATGTGGTTGTATCATCATGAGATATGTCTCATACCATAATTTCCTTGTGGTCAAATGACTCAACTTTAATATATCCTGGTCAGAACTTTTTTCATCTTTTGAATTAGACTTTGAAATAAATATGGTTGTATTATAAAGAAACGGTGTGTCGCATACAATGATAACCTTTGCGTTGTGGCCTTGGTCAAAGAACTGTTTTTGTTAAGTTTTTGCCAATCCTAGCCATAATTAACTTTTTATCTTTTGACATAGACTTAAGATATTTTGCATTTTGGCCTGTCATCATGAAAGATGCGTCATGTTCATCTTTGTACCATTACTACCATGTGGTCAAGCAATTGCACTTTTGAAGTATTGGCCATACTTTTTTCATCATATAATCTAGACTAAAGATTTTCAGGATGTGTTCCTTTTTCATAGTGACCTTCATGAAACATTGTCCTTTGATTTTAATCAGATCAAGTAATATCATTTCTATAGGTGTTGGGCAGATGTTTTCACTTATGACCAATTAAGACACCCATATAAACAATATATGTTTAGAAAAGGGCAAGTTTTTCTTCTTTTTTTATTTCCAACCTGATATATTTGGAATATTCCCCAAAATCTTTTGTCAGATTGTTATATGATAGAGAAGTGCATGTCATAGTTTGCTAAAACAGTCACCCCTAATGTTTATCTGCACTGAAGAGGCATAAGTTGCCGAAATGGCAATCTGCAGAACTAATATTGTTACACTTTGCCGAAATGGCAATTTGCAGAACTAATATTGTTACACTTTGCCGAAATGGCAATCTGCAGAACTAATATTGTTACACTTTGCCGAAATGGCAATCTGCAGAACTAATATTGTTACACTTTGCCAAAATGGCAATTTGCAGAACTAATATTGTTACACTTATCATTCCAGTGCAGTTTGGTCAAATTCCTTCCTGAGCAGATGATGAAAACAATGTTTTTTTCGATAGGGTCCAATGTTATACTACATGTATATGTTTTAAGTTGCCAGCCATGTTTTTAAATCGATCAGAAGGAAAAGAGCAAGTTTGAAAAGGAATTTCTACAAACTTAAGTTGAATTTGCTTCAGTAGTTTCAGAGAAGATGATAAAACTGTGTTTTTCATCTTGTGTCCTATGTTAAACTATATTACCATAGTGTAAACATGTATTTTAAAATTATTGTTGAGAGGAGATGATAAAGATATGTATTTTGATGACAAAAGCTAAGAGTCTTTTACATTGAATTAAAAAAGTAATCATAATATTATACCCTACCTTTTTTGGCATAAACAAGAGCAACTTTCACCCTTTTCTTGTCAAATTAAACTTGACCGAGTTTTGTGGTCAAAAACTAACATGACAAATTAGAAGACGAAATGCATTCTGATCACAAGATATTGGACAGCAATTTGAGGGATAGAGGAACCTTTGCTTAAATATTGAAGGAGGTAACAATACAAAATTCCTTTCTAACAAAATATTCTTACAAATTTGACTAGTTTTAAAATCTTTAAAAACATTATGTAATGCAAACAAAATAGGATGTACACTGTATGTTCAATGAAAACAAAATCATCATGCCAAGTTTCTGAGCTGCAAGAATAATTTATAAAATAAAATAGAATTTTTTTTTAGATGGGACAGACATAGGCAAATGTTGTCCCAAATGTTTACTGGTAATGGGGAAATTAACTATGCATGATAAAATTAAAACCTGATTTTTTTTACTTTTTATTGAACAAATCTTATTGCTATTAAATAAACAGTTAAAACTCTATTGCACAAACACTAATGAACTCATAACAAACAATCAATGTAACATTCCAGGTTATAATTTATATTAAAGGCATTATAATGATTCAACTTTTCTTTTTCTTTTTTTCAGATTCCTTTCACTATCGTCCCATAATATTCATGCATAAACTGTCCCTCCAAAATGCATAAAACAAAGAGATAAAAATAGAGGATTAAAATATTTCTAATGTGTATCTGTGTTATTTACCGACTATTTTGTTCAAGACAGTGTTATTTGTTAAAGGGCTAAGCCGAGTACAGCATGATACGATCACAGCATGTGGACCACTGAAATTTGAACAATTTAAAGTGAGTGTGGACATACTAAAGAGCTTGACACAATAATTAGATGAACACAATAAGGGCTTGACCCAGTAATTACCTGGACACAAACTAGGGAAAATAAAAATTAGCCCTTATTATTCCTTGATTCCTCTTTGACCCCTTTTAGCTTGGAAACGTTAAGAGCTATGCCAAATCCATTGCATACTACTGAAAGTTTATGTCAAGAGGAATCAAAAGAAAAAAATCCAATCAAAATCTGATCAAAAATAAAAATTTTAGGAGATCTGCAAATTTGCAGTTTTGGACCCTTTGACCCCTTATAGCTCGGAAACGGTGAGAGCTATGCCAAATCTGTTGAAACACTACTGAAAGCTTATAGCAAGAGGAATCCAAAGAAAAAAATTCCATTGAAATCTGATGAAGAATAAAATTTTCAGATAATCTGCAAATATGCAATTTTGGCCATTCAGCCCCTCATAGTTAGGAAAGGAAACAAGTTACCAAAAATCTAATAGGAGAGCGCTGAGTTAATTTTTCATAAGGAATCCATTGAAAAAAAACGGCATCTAATCAGACTAATTTGAAAAAAAAATTGTATTCACCACTATTGGGCCCATTTATCTCGGGAACGGTACATGCCATGAGAAATCCCTTGGCATAAGGCAGATTGGAAATTTCCTCAGGAGCACACTGAAAGAAATCCCATCAAAATCTGATAAATAATAAAGATTCTACATTCAAATATGTGGTAACACCCAATTAAGCCCTTTTTGGCCCCTTTTTTAAAAATGGGTGGGGCAACAGTAAGTGAAACCTATCCCAGCCTTCCATTTTTGCAAAGGAACATTGTTTTAAAATTTCATAAGGATTGATCATCTGGAACATAAGTTATTTACAGAAAACTAAAGTGTCTACAGACGATGACGACAGCACAATACCATTATAGGACCAAAAATTTTTTGCGGTCGTATAAAAATTTGTCAGAAACCTCAATAGTTTAAAGTCTCAAGGGCATTACTCCTGAACCCACTGGACCTCTGAAACTGAGTTTTGTGGTAAACAAGTTACATACCAAGTTTGAAGATAGTATGTTCTTTCTTCACTAGTTATCATTCGGAGACCTCAGGGATGGACGGAAATACGACAGAAGGCATCACAAAAAATATTTTGCCACTTTGTGTCAGTGGGTGGTGGAATATAAAAATCAGATCACCAAGTCCCCTGTTTATTTCTTACAAGGAGTAAATAAATCATGAATTTAATGGGTATTCCATGAAACTATTGTGAGGCCAGCATTATAAGAGCTGTTTTTGGTTCAGTGAACCTCCAACATCTGTAAAATTGGTTATGAGAAAAAGGTACATGAAAGTTAAGATGGATTCACACTTTAAAAATTCAAAGCAGTCACAGATTTACAAATGAGCAATTTTGGGCTCAGCCAGCCTCTAAAACCAGTGAAATCAAAATTTAAAGTCAAATGTCAACTGCGTCAAACATCCTGAAAGTTCATTTGGAATTAGACTTAAGATTTTTAAGGACAGTCGGAATTATTAATGAATGAGCCATTTTTGCCTCGGTGAACCTCTATAATCAGTAAAATAAGAATTTCCGGTATAAAGCAATTCAACTTTTTGTTGTTTATCAAGCCCCACAGATATTACTATTGCTTGAAGTGTATCTAACTTGATTACGACAATAATTCTCAGAAAAGGAAAATGGGAGACTACTTATCTGTTAGATTGTAATTTGACAACTTAGGTGACCACACAAAATAATGTGATAAGGGAGACAACCACTATCTTAACCTCGAGCCGTTATCTCCCTGTGCCAACTTAGTTATATATGAAACTAGTTAAACATCTGAATGTATGATACAGAGATGTAATAAATATATATAAATAATATATACACGATTTAAAACTTTTCAAACAATTACATAAATAACATGAACAATAACATACAACTCTTATCTGTAACAAAAATGAATGCAAAAATACAGATCAGAAATTAAAAACAAAAACAGAGAATGATTGTGTAACAAAACTTCAATACTGTTAACAAGTAGAGTATATAACATGTCTACAGGGATGTGATTTGGTTACAGGAAGTCCAGTGGGAGAAAAACAGAAATAACAAGAAATACAAAGAAAAAGCCAACTAATATATACCCTCTGCTCCTCCCAAAAAAGATCAGATCAAAATTTTAAATAGATGGTGCACAATGGCAATGTGTACTGACCATTCTGTGAAAGTTTCATTGGATTTCACCAAGTAGTCTAGGAGAAATTGTTGCCACAAAGTGTGGAGCCCTTTCACAGACAGAATAACAAATGAACCGATGGACAAACGAACCCACACCATGATCACTATATACTGCCCACTAAAGGAAAAAATTTAACATCTGTCAAAAATAACCACTTTTCTTCTTTCACTTCAATAGATTTTTGTAATAGAGATACTGATGTCACAAAAAGAACAAGGATTGAAAGTTCCCTTTCAAAAAATATAACTACATTTATCAGCAATTATCTTTACTGCAGATTAGTTTGATTTATTGGCCAACTGCAAAGACCTCATGTGCAGGTTGTTAGCTTCAGAACTATTTGAAGGTCATGAATGAAAATTTTGCATATTAATTATTGCAATAAATAATATATTTTAACTAAGTTGAAATTCAACATTCAATTCAAATAACAAACTAATTTCTGTTTTATATTTTGAGCATTTTACAATTTCCTGAATGATTAATAAAAGGAATGCAGGCCATTTTGTATTTTTTGATTTGTGACATATTAAGCTCTCCTATTTAGCTGTGATAAAGTCTGTAGCATTAATAAAATGTTTCATGTTCTCTATGTAAAATGTAAACATTACATTTAAGAATATGCATAGAACAATCAAAGTGCTTGCCCTAATAGAAAGGTTGCTTTCAAAGATTAAAGTAGACTTGGTACAAGCCCCTCTTGTCGTTTATTTATTATTTCTATTTTGCTATAAAAGTGTGCAGTAAACTATCCACACTTGTTTAATATCAAACAGTGTTATAAATATTGAAAAAAAAAGAGAAAAATAAATGGTACAGTCACAACATAAAAAATTCCTGGCAAATCAGTACTATTTGAACTAAATGCAAATTCTAAAGACCTCCAAATGTCACCTGTTCTTAAAAGTAATGGTTATCCCACAAATGTTTGTACATAATGATGTAATGATATATGTAAACTGAACTCCAACATCACATTTAGTGACTACACGACTAGAATTTTCAAGGAAAATCAACAATATTAATGTGGACTAAAAGTCTGTAAACAAACAAGCAACAGCAACAGGTTGTTTTTGATTTCAGTGATGAAAACAATACGGCGTCTAAAGCATAAGTTACACAACTTTTGTTAACGAGTTATAACAAATCTTCGGACCGTTAAAATTTTGGCTTGTCAAAAAACAACCAAGAATAAGTCCTCTGACAATGCACAGACAATGAAACATAAAACTCACACGTTGAACTAAGCTTTTTTCAATGCTACTTTCGTTTTGTCCATCCAGCACCTGTTGCCAATGCCTACGTACCAGAAATTTGTTTACATGCCGTTCAAGCAACTCAAACACTAAAATCGTTTCACCGTTACAACGTTCTATCCATTTTAATTGCAGGATATCAATTATATTAGCAAAGATGCACTTTATTTAATTTGTTGAAGATTCTGTCCAATGACAAACCGTTCTTCCAAAATCAACTGAAGTTTACCAATGATAAATTTTCCGTTAAGGGGGGTGTCGTTTTTCTTGAATATTTCTTTTAAATGATCACCAAATTCTTTCAAATCTGTGTGAATTACTTTATTTTCTCACTAACTCATTGTTTAAATTAAAGAATATGATTTTTGTCAATTTGGTTTTTTAAATTAAAGCACCCGTTTTTCTTCATAGTGCATTTCAACTGACAGGGTCATGACATTAGAAAGCGTTGCAATGCATACATATCCACATGTATAACTTATGGCAGCTAAGAAAGGGAGTTAACTCACATTTTGTGAAAAAACAAGTACCATTAAGCTTTTCATTTACTTCCCAGTACAAAATAAAAGCACTATCTACATATAACCCTTTAATAAATGGTTGACTATTGTAATGTTAATAACAACAGAACCATAAAACAATCATAAATTCAAATTTGATTTTAAAAGAAAAATGTGTTCATTTTCTTATTTTTCTGCATGATTTTCTGCAAGTGAAGCATTATATCATAATTTGGTAAATGGACAAACTACATTTTCCCATTGACTGTCAAGTTAAGAGAAAAAACCACAAGTAATGTGATAAAATTTTTAACAAAACTAATGCAGTTCAACATATTAAATAATTGAATTTCATGACATAATAATTACAAGTTATGTAAAATAAAACAAGAGCTGTTCCCAAATGGCAGGCAGATATACCCGCCCCGCTCATTGAACCCTGAATCAATATGGTAAGTGCAAATTAAGGTATGTGTGGACACAATATAGGTGTGAAAACAGTACGATTGTGGATACAGTATGAGTATGGACACAATGATATAATCCAAAAGAAATAACTTTTGGTCATAATCATACAAATATAAATTCACTGTTTTTTGACCTCTGACATTTTTCACAAAAATCATAACCTTTAGAGAAATTTTTTTCCAACACTTTGAAAAAACTTCTCATGAGGATTACAATGAAAATATAGTTTCCATAACGAGAACTAGTTGATTATGAAATTTCTCACATCAAGTTGAGTAAATTTTTTAAATGTTTGTAAGCGAGGCTTGCTGAGCGCTTAAACATTTGATTTTTTTTTTAAAGAGATGTGAGAAATTTCATAATTAACGTGTTTAAGTTGTGGAAATTTTTTCTCCAATGACTGGACGAAAAACACCGAGGATTGTATTCCAAATAAATTTGGTGGGAAGTTTCACGAAACTTGTTCTCCTCTTTAGAGAGGACAACAAATGTTTCCACACCGTTCAGGAAATGTGAAAACTCGATAGAAATTAGAGAAAAGGTGTTTCTCTCCCACAGTTTTGTTTCACAATATCTAGTGGGTATCCCTTGAACTTTTTTTTTAAATGCACACCTCTATATAGTATCCTTCCTTTGTATAAAGTTTCATTAAAATCCTTCAAGTGGTTTAAGAGGAGTTGCCCTTATGAGGTAATTTGTTTAGATGGAAATGATGAAAAGACAAAGTCGAATTATCTCCCCTTCCTGATTTTGGATAATAATCATCATTCCTTTCATGCACGACTCAATATAGTGTCCTCCCTTTGTGCAAAGTTTCATTTAAATCCTTCAAGGGGTCCAAGAGGAGTTGCGCTTACGAGGTAATCTGTGCAGATGGAATCGATGAAAAGACAAAGTTGAATTATCTCCCCTTTCTGGTTTCGGACAATAATTATATTCCTTCATGCACATCTCCATATAGTGTCCTTCCTTTTCTGTAAAGTTTCATCAAAATACTTCATAAATAGCAACAGCACAATACAGTGAACATCAGTTGACCTGTCTAACACTTCTCAAATATAGAAAGACACTTCCCATCAAGTAGTATCTTTGAAATTTGATACTTTTCTTGATAACTATAAAAATACAAAACAGCACTAAATTTTTAGCAAAATCAGCAAGACCCTACATCTCTTATAAAATCCTTTGGTTAGGTTTTGATCTACTATTAAAGTCTGGACCAAGCATTCAATACATTTTTTTTAGTTCAAAGGATGATTTGTTCTATTAGTTTGGTTGTTCACAAGATCACATGTTCTAAAAAATCTTTAAACTCAATCATCTTTGGTAAAAGACTACACATTCTCTCAGATGGATGTCAAATCAAACGTTAACAACAACCTCTCAACCAAGGTTGGGCGGTAAATTCCACCCCGGTATTTTCCAGTGATATTTACAGGTAAATACCGGCCTGGAAAATACTCCTCAAGTGGCAAATACTGGTCAACTGATATTGTGATGGTAAAAATACTGCAAATATGTAAAAGTACTAAAACTGAATCATCTGGAAATAGTTAAAATACTTATTCACATATAAATGTGATATTTAAATTTCAGTACATCACCATGTGCCATATTGCCTAAAAATAAAATATTTCATGTTGTTATTAAATCAGTCTTTTTTATTAATTTAAAAAAAAATGCATAAATATTTTGTCTGACAATTAGTTAATTAATTTGTTAATAAAGGTAAAATGCACATATCAGTGACAACTTTTTTAGGATCTTAATTTCTAAAAAACAAAATTTGAAGGGAATGTTTATTCAAGAATGCATTTTAATATACTGTCACAGGTTGGAAGTAATGAAATGTTGTAAATGATTTCATGTTCTATTTGAAAAGTTTTAGAACTGCATGAAAACAAATTGGCCAATGAAATTAAAGTAAACTTGGAGTATTCTATGTATGGCTTGAGTTAAAATATGACTTTTAACTCCGTAATACATGTATTAAAAAGCACTCAGAATGTTACAAAAAAGAAACAAAAAAAAAAACAGTAACTATGGTGCATTAGATGATACCCTGCCACGTTTTGCAAAATTTCTAAGTTATAAGGGGCAGAACTCCAGAACTATGTATACCGCTGAACCCAAAGTTATTCTTGGCCTGTGTTTTATGGTAAACAACTTACAAACCAAGTTTGAAGACCTTGTGTTATTTTGTTCACAAGTTATCACACAAAACCCCAAAATTTGCAAAATTTCAAAGTTTCAAGGGGAACAACTCTAGAACCCCTTTGACCTCTGAACCCAAAATCGAATTTGACCTGAGTTTTGTGTTAAACAACTAGCATACCAAGTTTGAAGACCTTGTGTTATTTCATTCACAAGTAATCAGTCGAAAACCTTCGGGGACGGACAGACAGACAAACGAACACACAACTGAGGGTATCACATAATACCTCGCCACTTCGTGTGGCAGGGTATAAAAAAGAGAAAATGATACAAATGAAAAAATAATAAAATAAAAAAAGAGCTAGAAAAATGTGAGTAAAGTTCACTAATATCATACCTCCCGCTCCCCCTAAAAAAGATCAAATCAAATTTTAAATAGCTGGTGCACAATGGCAATATGCACTGAACATTCTGTGAAAGTTTCATTGAATTTCACCAAGTGGTCTAGGAGTTGTTGCCAAAAGTAATGTACCCTATGGCGGACAGAATAACATATGAACGGATGGACGAACTGACACCACGATCACTATATACCACCAGCTAAAGCGGGTGGTATAATAAAGGACAAAAAAGACCTGTAGTGGTAGCCATAGGCCACCTGATACGGACTTTGTGCAAAACAGATAATAAATTCCACTCTAGTCAATTGACCAGTATTTGCCTAATTTATATTCATAAGACATTGTTTGAAATATCAACACAGAGTTTAATTTAAGAGCTTTATAATAGCATATAAATACAGGAAATACCCAGTATCATTTGTTTTTTCCAAGTCATGCTGAGTACAAGGTTACTGTATAAATTCCAGGGCGGTCAATTCAATCGACAAGTAAATGCCAGTATTTACCGGCCGCATGGAAAATATATTTTGCCAACCTTACTCTCAACATGCATCAGGTCAAAATTTACACACTCCCTCTTATATATCTCAATTTTAAGATAACAGTTCCCCTTCATTCAATTTAAGTTTAAGATTATATGCTCCCTGTAAAGTATGTCAGTCCATGATAGCATCAAACACTTCATACATGTATCCCCTCTCATGCAACTCACAAACAAGATTCCACACTTCCTCTCGTGTCTCTAAAATCTTTAATAAGACATTTTGTATCATGCACTTCCAGGCCAAGATTACACATCTCTCATTCAAATGACACTTCAGATTTCACACTACCTCTCATCGGTCTCAAATCTTTGAAAACACATCCCTGGATCATCAACTTCGGCTAAAAGTCACACATCCAACTTCATGTACCTCACATTTAAGATTGTACACTCCCTTTCATGTATCTCAGATTATACACTTGCTTACAAAAATTATTCAATCAGATCTAAGTGCAGTGCAAATGAATAAACTGTCAAGTATGTAGCTTCTTTTTAAATGGATTTAACTTTTTGAGGAATGTCCGTAATCCTTTACTGTCACTTGGTTTCTTAGGTTTTAAATCTTCTGACTGTTCCCTCTCGCATGTTCTAATCTCTCGAATAAGTGAATGAAAAATATCATCTACACATTGTCTTGTAACAGCAGATGTCTCGTAAAACGGACACTTAAGTTGTTTAGATAATGCTACACCTTCATCAGGAGTCACCTGTAATAGAATAATCAAACTATAAAAACTGAGAAAAGCTCACAAAAACATACCCGCTGCTCCCCCATTTGATTCCAGATGTAATAAAGGGCTACGCAGCATGATACGACCACAGCATGTCCACCACTGAAATCTGAACAAGTGTAATTTAAAGCAAATGTGGACACAGTTATTAGAAGGACACACTAAAAAGTCTTGATATAGTAATTAGCTGGACACAAAATATTGAAAATAAAGCACACAATGAGAATAATCCATTGCAAAAAATGGCATCAATATCGGACTAAAAATTAAAAATTGAAATTTTTGAAATTCACCCCTTTTGGGCCCCATTTATCTCGTGAACGGTTCATGCCACTTGATATCCATTGGCAAACTGAGGATTGGAAATTTTCTAAGGAGTTCACTGAAAGAAACCCCATCAAAATCCGATAAAAAATTAAGATTCTGCAGTCAAATATGTGAAAACACCAAATTTAATCCCTTTTGGCTCCTTTTCCTAACACGGGTGGGGCCAGGAACATAAAATTATAACCCAGGATTAAGCAGGTGCCAAGAAACATCATACTAAAATTTAACAAGATGTGTTTTGTGAAACACTAATACCCCCGAGTAGAAGTAAAGAAGAAACATTTAGCAACTTTGAACAATGAATGTCCTTCTGACAAAATAATTTGTAGAACTAAATTCTTGTATCAACTGAAAAGTTTAATCACATCAAATGATGATTGTAATTGGAGGCAAACACAGAAGTCACCCAAATGAGCCCCTCCAATCATTGTCCAAGCATTATTAAAAAAAACAATCCCCCCCCCCCTATTTGGAACATTTATAGTCAACTCATTGTGTTCTATTTATCAGTGTTATCAGTACTTTGATTACACCAGGGATCATCAATACTGGTTCCCCAAAAGTGGAGGAATACACAGAAGAGAAGAAATGAAATAATAGATATTTTTAGTAACATCCCTCATCATTGATATATATAATACATATTTCACTAATTCTTGTTCAAAATAAATACTTCCCAAATGATGTTAGATGAACTTAATAATCAACATGTTTAGACATTGATCTCACTTGCTAATTGGTTGTCTCGTGTCAGTTTCTAGAAATAGTGAAACCGGATGTTGATGAAATTAACACCTGAATCATTGTCTAGCGAATTGATTTTTACATTTTATGACTAAGATAACTCAATTTATTGACAATATGACATTTTTTATAAAAAAATATTACACTCAACACCCCTTTCAATGAAAGGCGCAATGATACACATAGCAACGATGATAGCAACAAAATGGCGGCATACTTGAGACTGGAGACTATGGAGATCGCTTTACATCAAATAAATTGAGTAGGAATTAGAGAAAAAATCTCTAACATTGTTTTCCGGTTTATTACGATTAATTTCTCACATCTCGATAGTTAAATATTCACATTTTAAAGTTCTCAGATAAACCTCGAACTTTAAAATGTGAAAATTTAACTATCTCGATTTGAGAAATACACGTAATAAACTGGAAACAATGTAGAGACTATATATAAATACCTGTAAAACGAAAGTGAATAAATGAAGAAAATATGCTGAATGATTTAAAAAATCTTTTTTACAAAAAAAAAAAAAAAAATTCTATAGATAGAAACATTTCGTCATAAATGAGTTTAATTTCTATATATATATAAAATAAAACAAAATATAATTTCATTTTTCTGGTAAAATTTTACCGGACAGTCACATGCCAAGGTCAAGGTCACAAGGTCAAATATTCTGGTACCAACTGAAAGGTCTCTCCATAAGGAGTACACATGCAAACTATGAAGCCCATCACTTACCATTCAAAAGATATGCTCAATGTTAAAGTTTTTATGCAATTGTTCACAGGCTAAGGTCAAAGTAACAAGGTCAACTTTTCTGGTACCAATTAAAAGGTCTTGCCACAAGGAATGCACATGCAAAATGTGAAAGCCATATCACTTACCATTCAAAAGATATACCCAATGTTAAAGTTTATAATTTTTTTTCAAACAGTTCATCACATGTCAAGGTCAAGGTCACGCGGTCCAAAATTTTGGTATGGTTAGAAAGGTCTCTCCACAAGGAATACACATGCAAACTATGAAAGCCCTATCACTTACCATTCAAAAGATATGCTCAATGTTAAAGTTTTTATGTAGTTGTTCACAGGCCAAGGTCAAGGTCACAAGGTCAACTATTCTGGTACCAATTAAAAGGTCTTGCCACAAGGAATGCACATGCAAAATATGAAACAGTGTTTTCCATTCGCCATTTAAGCCGGGTTTACCGACCACCTTTATTTTGAGGCCGACCGGCTTTCGTTCTGACCAACTGGTCGGCATTTCCGGGATTTTCCGGATTTTTTCATCTCCGTACCATCAAATTTCATAATTTACAAGCGCCTCGATGTTATGTTTTTCTTGAAAAAATGGCGGATCGAAAATGTTTTCAATTAAATTTCCTCGTAAACGAGAGAAAGGGAAAGTAGTAGGTGTTGCTAACAAAGATAATCTGTGAATTGAAAGGCTCAGAAGTTCGGGTTGACAGCAGTGGTTTGCAAGTGTCTAGAAATGCAGGGGATATGGCAATCTCGCAAAAATCGTGGTTTATGATGTAGACAAGCCACTGCTTTGAGTTAGTCACTGCTTCAAGTTCATTTAAGTCTGGATTGGAATAAAAATACATAGTACCGTAATTTTCATTTATGGTTGAATAACAAAATACCGATGTTACTGAAAAGGTGTGAAAATATCAACACCGAAAGTACTTTATTCATTTTGACTGTTTTGTACCATGGCATGGGTATGACTGATTAACTGCAATAATTAAGAATATTGAATGTTGCTACTGTCCATGTACCTTACAATCAAAATTTTTAGTCAATGTACTTGTAAAGTAAATGTTTCAATATGCATAATAATATTTCAGATGGTACAAAAAAACCCGGTTGGGATTTTGCGTTTGAAAAAATAAACCCGGTTATTGGAGCAATTTGAAAAACCCACCTTTCCCTGTTAAGAAATGGAAAACACTGTGAAAGCCATGTCACTTACCATTCAAAAGATATACCCAATGTTAAAGTTAAATATTTTTTTCAAAAAGTCCATCACATGTCAAGGTCAAGGTCATGAGGTCCAAAATTTTGGTATCGTTTGAAAGGTCTTGCCACAAGGAATACACATGCAAAATATGAGTGCCCTATCACTTACCATTCAAAAGATATACCCAATGTTAAAGTTTTTTGTGGACAAACAGACAAACAGGCCAAAAACTATATGCCCCCCGAATCTTCGATTCACAGGGGTATAAAAATGATCTGTTCACTAGTACCAAAGTTAAGCTGTCCACAGACATGAAAATACCCAATTTTACCCCTGTTTCTGAAACAGGTGGGCCGCAAACCCAAAATTAAAACCCGGGATTAACCTTATGTCAAGAAACCTCATACTGAAATCTGAAGATGATTCATCCACTAGAAACAAAGTTATGCTGGCAACAGACGCCGAAGACTGCGCCATACCATAATACGACCACAAAAATTTTTGCGGTCGTATAAAAGTTCACACACACAAAAAAAATTCAAGTCAAATCAAATTTTTAAATAGCTGGTGAACAATGGCAATATGTACTGAACATTCTGTGAAAGTTTCATTGAATTTCACCATGTGGTCTAGGAGGAGTTGTTGCCAAAAGTATGTACCTTATGGCGGACAGAATAACGTACAAACGGAATGACAAACTGACACAATGATCACTATACATCCCCCGATAAAGCGGGGAGTATTATAAGTTACCATAGACATGCCTTGCCTACAAAAAAATGGTAACAGAATGCATGACAAGAGTATGAGTTAAGACTCACTGGTAGAATGGTTGGAAAGTGTGAGTTAAAATCTCACTGGTAGAACAAATATATAAGTTCTCACTGCTTATTGGTAAATTGCTTGGCAAGTGTATGAGTTTAGATCTCACTGGTAGAATGCTTGGCAAGTGTATCAGTTAAGATCTCACTTGTAGAATGCTTGGCAAGTATGAGTTTAGATCTCACTAGAAGAATGCTCGGGAAGTGCGTGAATTTCTCTAACTAGCAAGAAATTTGGGAATGTGATTAGATTTGAATCTTAAAGGAAGGATGCTTGATATATGTATTGGTTAAGGTTCCAGAAGAATGTTGGGAAATTAGAAGTGTTCTTCATAAGGGTCTAAAATTTTCTCATAGAATGCTACAAAAGTTCATAATCTTCCATCTTGCTGGAATAATGTCAAGAAAGATAAAAGGATAAAAAAAAAAATCAGCTTCCAGTTTATGTTATATCTTCTTATATTTAATGTCTTATTGTCTTTAAAAATGTTTTATTGACACATCCACTCCTACTAAATTTTTGTATAATGACTTCCTTAAAGTTCGGTTTCTTAATTCATCCCCAGATGATTCAAGTCGCCACTTTGGCTTTTAAGACGAGAAGAGATCATGTGATATGTTTGTGAAATTACTTAACCATTATAATAAGGAAAGCAGTTAACAGATTGGATGCGGTCAACTGACTGAAAACTGTTGACGGTCAACAGATCATTTCTGGTTTGAGAAAATAAATTCATCAAATAGTTGATTTATATTTCTAATGCATTTATATAATTATGAAGGAAAATACTATAAGATATAAAAATATACAATTATTGTTTTTCATTGTTTATAGTTTGTAATGTGTTATAATATATTACAAAATATTTTGAAATCTGAATTTTTTGGCCTGCAATGATTTGATTACCCTTTTCAAACTTGCAACCCTTCCGTTTAGCACTAAATGTCACCATACTTGCCATGGGCAAATGATTGTCCTGGTATCTTTCCCAAATAAATTTTCGACATATGATATACATATAATTTCCAAAATGGCCATACAGCTCATATAAAAATTATTGCAGTTGGAGCTATGGTCTCATGTTCATTTACTCCAATGTATATCATGTTTATATTCAGTATACATGTATAGGAATGATGTTTCATTTGAAAATTACCCATTATTCTTTATTCACATTATTTTTCATTCATGAATAGTTGCAAGCAAGCACTCCTTATCTAACATACCTTTCTCTTTGCATGCAGATCACATTTGTTAGCGACTAGAATCACAGGTATATCATCTCTACACCTAACTTGGTTAATAAGTTTTTTGTAAGTCAACACTTCATCGTAGCTTCTTTTGTCAGTAACTGAGTAACACAAAATAAATCCTTCACCTGTCCTCATATAGTGTTCTCTCATAATATTAAACTCAGACTGAAAAATTCAAATAAAATTCAAATATATCACTTGAAGTACAAAAATACAGTGAGAAGTGGAAGGGGTATGTTAAGTCTATTGATGTCTTTTGGAAAATATCAAAGAGGATCTGGCACGATCGGTGAATGCCAAAAAAAAAAGGTCGACTAAAGGTACATGTACATTAAAGAAACTTACAAAAAAATTTTCTTAAGATATAATAGGGACCTAGTTGAAGATGAAAAACAATATAAATAGTCTTTCTATGCATTACATGTACATTTACCGGTACATAATTTCCCGAATCTTTTTATTACTACTGTTGTACATTTCTTCTTGGAGGAAATAGTTTATCTGAGTTCAGTAATTTCTGCATTACTTCTATAGAACATTTAATATTATTTCAAGTTTCTGTTGGGAGTGTGGTCAGTGCACAATGTCTGGGATTTCCTGCACTGCACTCATAACCTGTTATATTAATTTAATTTAAGCATGTACATGTATTAGCACTTTAAGGGAATGATATAAACTATTTTCATCCCTTCAAAACCCATTGTTTTCAGGCCCCACCCCGCCACTCCAACAATTTGAAACCCCACATAATTGTGGAAATTTTAAGAAGGAGCATAACTTTCACAAAAATATTCCACTAGGACTCATCTTTCAACTGCTTTGAGGTATTCTTAAACTAAAGCTACTATATGTAAATATTATACAAATCCAATGAGAAATACATTTTCTGGAGCACTTACAAGGATATTTTATCAAAGTTAACAAGAGGCTCTCAAGAGCCTGTATCACTCACCTTGGCCATGGCTGACATAGATAAAAGGCATTTCTGATAAAATTCATTGTTATTAACTTTATTCCTTGCTGGAGGCCACCTTGAAATGGATGAAGACATGCCAAATGCAAATTTTAAAGGGGCCACCAGAGGACTTTAGTGATCAAGTTTTACATTTCTAATTGGATTGGTGGTTTCAGAAACTTAATTCTTTTAATGGAACCCAATATAAACTATCTTAATGCTGGCAGCCACCCTTACAAAACTCTAGGGTATGCAGCAAACTTGCGGTGTATTTACTGTAAGTCTGCGGCAAACAATTAAGTACACCGAAAGGGAAAAATTTTGTACACCGTTATTCGCCAGTAGCGGTGTACTTTCTGTGAACTGAAGTAAAGTCTGCAGCAAGTTTACTGCAGCCAATGATAAGAAATCTAGAACATCACCAAAAACCTTGGAAAAACATTTAAATTTTTATTGATCAGTAGTTATACCGACAGAAAAATCTTTTTACAAATTTATTAGAAATAATGTAATTAAACAAATTTCAATCTTAAATTTATATTATCATCTAAAAACCAAAAATTTTTGCAGATTAAAATTTCACATTTGGCCACATCAAATTAATTAATAGATTCTCATCCCCACCTACCCCATTTTTTCTAAGCTCAAACTTTTTTTATTTTCAAATATTCAGAAATTTTCTTTTAACTCCTATCAATTTTAGTGAAAATCAATAAAAAAATCAAAGCTCTACAAGATCTGAACGTGTTCGTATGTGTTGAAGTTAAGGTGTCTTGGTGGTATTATTCCGCCATTTTTGTTTAATACTTGTTCCTTTAAGTTTATTTGTATTTGCTTATAGGAGATATGAGTAGACTTTTAGGTATTTTTTGTAATTATTAACAGGGACCCCATTGGAAATAAGTTGGTAAACAGGAAGTAGATGTCCGGCAAATCTTGGATTCGCTACTTGCGGTATAGGACATCATGCTAAACTTGCATACAAAATTTCAAGTTTCAGTGATGAGTAGTTACTGAGAAAACTCTTACAAAATTTTCTACGATTGGCAAAAGATCTCGATAATTAACTAAGTCTTAAACAGGAAGTAGATGTCCAGCAATCCTGAAATCGCTACTTGCACTATAGGACATCATGCTTAACTTGCATACAAAATTTCAAGTTGCAGTGATGAGTAGTTACTGAGAAAACTGTTACGAAAAATTGTTTGCTATCACAGACAGACAGATGGACAAAGTGATTCCTATATAGCCCCCTGAACTTTGTTCGTGGGGGTATAAAAATAAAAAGGGGCATAACTACCATAAAAATATTCTACCAGGACTCATATTCGATCTCACTTGTGGTATTCTACATATAAAGCTACTGTATAATATCAAAATCCAATGAGATATAAATTTTCTACAGCGCTTACAAGGATATTTTGTCAATTTTCAAAGTTAATAACGGGCATTACTCCAACAAAAATATTCGATCAGAACTCATATTCATACTCCCCTGAGGCATTATAGATCTGAAGCTACTGTATAAATATTATCAAAATCCAGAGAAATAAATTTTTGCTTACAAGGATATTTTGTCAATTTTCAAAATTAAAAAGGGGCATTACTCCTACAGAACTATTCGAGTATGACTCATCTTTGAACTAAAGCTACTGCATAAATATTATTCAAATCCAATGAGAAATAAACATGCTAGAGTGCTTACAAGGCAAATGGATGCACTGACGGACAGACATCTGGCATTACCATATCCTCACATTGCGTTGCAGCGGGGATAATTATAGTGTTTTGGTTTTTTTTTGCACAGGGTAATAGAGACTTATTTTTTTAACGCGATATGCTCTCTTCCTTCCCTTGGAATACGCAAGTCTAGACAACCCTATGGTGTAAAGTTATGATATGCTAATAAGCAAGTCCATCAAGTAGGAAATGCACGTGTGTAGGTAAATATGACCTAATTTTGACCAGTTGCTGACTTATTATTCCTCATACATGAAAATGAAGTTGCAAGCTTTGATTATTCTACAAAGAAGTAAGTGAAAAATGAACTTAAATATTAATTAACTTGAATGTAAGTAACTAAGCAGAAAATATACATTATACATAAATATACAAAATAGCCATTCACCATACATAGGGGGAGGGTTTGGATCCAAGAAAAAAAGTTTAACCCCACCGCAATTTTTGTGCCTGTCCCAAGTCAGGAATATGTTGGTCATTGGCTTGTCCTTGTCTTCTTATAAAATTTTAGTTAAATGATATTTGGGTTATTGGATGTGGTTTGTTTCCATTGATTTTTTCACTTTTTTACCTTTTCGGGGCCATTTAGGGCTTACTATATGGTGTGAGGTTCCTCACTGTGTTGAAGACCATATGGTGACCCCTAGATGTTTTGTTTTTGGTCGTTTTAACCTGGATATGGGATGTTGTCTCCTTGACATTTACCCCATTTCCTTTCTTTTTCATATGTAGATATTTACATACTAAGAGGTCATGATCAAATGTAAAAAATTAATAATGTCATGTGCAAGTTAAATCACAAAACAGTACTGGTGAGCACCCTGCAAGTTTATACCCACCTGCCCTGCAGTATCCAGTATGTCCAGTAAGGCTGGCTCTCCATCTATTCTGGCCTGCTTCTGATATGAATCCTCTACAAAAACAGATGAAAATAAATGGTAATTGACATTTCATTACAAGTATGCAAAACAAAAACTCTATTGTGTTATTGAAATTCAGTAAAGCCTGGATACATATGAATGTTTAAATCACTGCTCTGAAGTACTAGTATGAGCTGCTTAGTTAATACGGGAATTTTAAGTCTTGTTCAATCCGGAAACAAATCTACTATTATGCTGAAAAAAACCAATACATCAATACAGTGAGATGGAATCACTAATTAATTAAAACTGTTGAGCTAAGGGAGATTTATATTTAATCTATTTGTAGTGCTTCAGGTTAATTGTTTTTGTCAACTAAAATTTAGTTAAATAATTGTCTTATAGAGCAAATTATAAGTACTCTTCCATTTCATAAATAGTTTGTTTTTAGGCGGTATATATTTATATTCAATAGGTCTGGTATCCAATTATCCTTCTTACTGGTATTTGAGGAGACGGTTTCTGCCTTAAATTACACAAGAGTTCCTATCTCAAAACTCCTATATTGTTGAAATCTTCATATATGGCAATTCTGAGATCCATTAAGGCATTGTTCTATCGCCATGTTTGCTTAAAACCTGTTTTTCCGTAAATCATGT
The DNA here is from genome assembly GCA_002080025.1 of Modiolus philippinarum. Lineage (NCBI taxonomy): Eukaryota > Metazoa > Mollusca > Bivalvia > Mytilida > Modiolidae > Modiolus > Modiolus philippinarum. The sequence continues at coordinate 147,470 of MJUU01060493.1, forward strand.
ATATTCATATATACCCCTACAAAAATAAAAAGTTTGTGGCAAATTTGCGGCACATTGATCAGTGTGCCAGAAGATTGTACCAGAAGTATGTAGAACAACACTGCTAGTGGTGCTGTTCTGGCACACTTGCGACACACAAAACCATCTCAACTGGAAAGTTCTGGCACACTTCTGGTGCATAGAAGAGTGTGACAGAAGTGTACCATAAATATCTGTTTGATTTATTGTAAACAATGGTGTGCCAGAAGTTCTATTGTATTAGATGAGAGACAAAGAATAGAGTGTGCCAGAAGTGCACCAAAAAACTTGTGAAATCAAAACAAGTGGATTAAGAGCAAATCAAATTTAGACTTTTTTAATCAATGTTTCAGATAAGTGTGAATCTTTTTTTAATGCAATGCTGCTACACAAAATAGAAGACTGCATATTCCAAGACATTAAAATAATACACAGATCAGATATATTACCGTACTCTATATGCAGCATGTCAATCAAATTGAGCTTCACTAATTTAATTGCTGCAAAAAATCATAAAGTTGATTTACAAGATGAAATTATAAGACCTTGCTTAACAGCTAAATATATATATAGCTGGTGCACTTTACACAAATCTTTGATTTATGATAGAGCAGGTAGATAATTGTTATCTCTGCAATTTTGAATGTAAGTTTGAGGAGAATGTTGTTGTCTTTGTCTGTCTGTCCGCAGCATTTTGATGTAGAATCATTGCATTTAGTATACAGATGTTCAAAATGCTTTAGGAATTTTGATTCCAGTTCCATCTTTGGAATTGTTTTCCTGAAAATGTAATTATTTTTTACATTTTTGCATTCAGTAAAATATTTAAGCAATTTTTTTATACCAGTAAATTAGTAAATTTCCTGAGACTTAAGTATCTATTGGAATATTGGCTAGCAACTATATTTTTTGAAAACATGTCAGTAAAAACACTTAATTTAATTACTGGATTGCAAAAATACTTGATTCAAAATTTGATCAATTTCCTAAACTCTCAAAAACCATTTTTTTATTCTCAATTCTACATTTTTAATACATTTCAATAAAAAACAGTCATTTTCAGTAATTGGATTTAAAAAAAATATTTTATTCCATTTTTGGCTAATTTTTCTGAAACTTCAAAGATTAGTATTTTTTTTAGAATTCTTCTAAGAAAACATTCTTTCTTGATATGTTTCATTGAAAAATGTTATATCTAAATTATAAGATTACATAAAAATTAGAGGGGATATACAGTTCTACCTATGTCTGTCTGTCCATACATCTGTCTGAAACTACTTTGTTTAGGATTATTTGCCTATGTATGTAGTAATAACTGTGGAAGTACTTTCATCGAGGCTTATCAAATTTCATGGTTTTGCAAAAGAGCATTTCTTCAAGAGTTTTTATTCTCATGATTTGACAGCATTTTCATTGCAAGTTTTCTGAAAAAAAATTGGTATTTGGTTGGGTTTTCAATTAGCCCCCACCCTCCCAGATAATAGTATTTTCTCAATATTTAGTCAAGGTTTTCTCTGCAATGGTATATGATAAAAACATGAAATTGTCCTCAACTGCCAATATTGAGACACAAGTGTACCAGAACTGTAACACATGTGTGCCAAACCTGTGCTAGAACTATACAGCAAGCATGCCGGAACTGTACTGCAAGTGTGCAAGAACTATAACGCAAATGTGCCGGAACTGTACCGCAGGTGTGCCGAAACTGTACCGCAAGTGTGCCAGAACTGTACAGCAAATGTGTCAGAAACAGTGTGCCAGAAACTAATTTGCATGCAAAACACGCACTAACCGCAAACTTGCCGCAAACTGTCTGCAACAGTGTGCCAGAAGCCTTATATTTTAGTAAGGGTACACAGTAAGGACTGTGTAGTATTGTACATTTTCTGTCCAACTTATCCTTTCATTGTTTCATTATTTATATATATGAAAGTGATGTTAAGTTTGTCTCTTATACAGAGTAAAGTGAATAGATTGACATGTATAACTCCATATATGATATTTGTATTTTTTAGGCTTTCTTATTTACAGGACAAAGCCACAAGTATTGGTGCTCATAGATTTTTTCATAAACATTCAATATAAAACCAGAATGCCAAATTAATCATTATGAAGATACTTATAATTATTTCTAATCAAAATAAATATAGATTATAACATTCCCTTTTCCATATCGGCCCTGGTATCATCCCGAGACTGTCATATCCGCCTCGAGGCACTAGCCGAGGGCCGATACGGGTCAAGGGATGATACCAGGGTCGATATGGAAAAGGACATGTTATAACCCGTTTATCACATATTAAATGTAGAACTCATCATGTTCATAAATTGAAAACAACAGAATTAAATGGCATCAATGAACAGTATTTTGATTTGATATCACAAAAATATTTTCCGAATGAAGTGATACCAGGGACGAAATGGATAATAACATTTAATAATCTGGCTATTTATCACGCTTTGAAAAAGCAATCTAAATTTTCAACATCAAAAAGAAAAAAAATTCCAATGTCCATTTCAAGGGTATATTTTGCATGTATCAGAAAACGAAAATTGAAGAGTGGGGCCTGCTGGTCTATGATAACTTTTTTCGCGGCGAGTCTGTTTTCCATCTTTTATTTTAAATTGTCTAAAAACTAATGAAATAAATGAGAATTCCGTGTGTTTTTTTTTTCAATTAAGTCAAGTTTCTGTTTGAATCCGTTGTCAAACGTAAATATATAAGGCATATAATAAACGTCACACTACTATGACGTCATCAAAATGTGTGCACCAGGGCATGATAACCGGTTATATGCCCGGGGCAATGATATGGGTGGACAAACATTACATTTATTGATTATGCAAAAGTCTATGAATTATGCATAAATATGTGATAAAATTCAATGGGCGTATGACATTTGCACCGATTTTATAAATTTCAAATTTTTCATTTGCACTGATTTCATTTGTGCCAATTTTATTTTTCATTTGCGCTGATTTTTTTCAATATTTTTTTAACGTAAAATATATGTACTGTGCATTAAAAGAAGATATGATGGTAAAACCTGGAAATAAGCGGTGTTAAAATACCGAAAGTGTATATTAAGGCCTCATTTAAAATACATCTCATTTTCGGTAGTTTGTCACATTTTTCATGTTTTTACATTTTATTTTTGAAATGGCAAAAGTTGAAAATTCCAAAATATAAGTTGGAGCTTAAAAGTTGAGATAAAAATATAAGTAACCAAGAAAGACTGATATCATATAATTCTACAGTTAACTAAATCATACCTTGAAAATATTGGTTTAATCTGGCTACAAACTGCGAAGTTTGGTACTGTACATTACTGATTCTAATACGTCTTGTAAACACAGAGGCACTACAGGTTCCATTGTGATAAATATGTACTTATTTAAACACTTGCATTGATATTTTTATTCCATTTTTATCACTCTTTGAGCTTTATTTTTTATTCGTGTAAGCTTTTTGCGTAAGCAGTTTTTGAAATTTCATCAGTATAGTGTGAACAAATTAAAAAATTACCTGTATTTGACAAGAAATTATCAAGTTAAAAATCGGCGCAAATGAAAAAAATAATCGGCGCAAATAAAAGAAAAAATCGGCGCAAATGCAAAACGCCGAATTCAATATATCATTAGGTTCATTCTGTAAAATGGACAAAAGCTATCTCGTCAGTAGCAACTAAACTTGATGCATGATGAAAATAACTATAATACCTATTGTTGGATCATGGTAGTCCAAAAATCTGTGGTACACAAACTGTATAACAAGGGCTGAAAAATATAAAATTTAAATAAACCTTTTATTATTTAACATGTTTAATACAGTCCAATAAAAAAGTAATTTTAGACACAGAAATGGAATGAAAGTGTAAAAAATATATATACCAAGCTATATTGATGCACATGTGTCCCGCAAACCAGTCAAACCATCTGTCATGTCTGTATTAAGCAGCCCTTTGTCAGTTTTAGTATACTTTTCCCCAATGTAGTAAATTAAAATTCATTTTGGATTAACCTGTATTTAGTTACCCTCATGTTGAGTAACCTTTATCAGAGTTCTGTTTGATGGGCACAATAAACATGTTTGACTGTATCATGTGTATGAGAAATCTAGTTGTTACAGTTGTTAAGAAATGAATATAAATGTAATAAATAAGCAAAGTAATTACACAATGAAATTGCGGTAATGGTAGCATGGCAGGTAACAGAAAACTGTCTGATTGACCTAATGTACATGTAGATAAACATGTACTACATGTAGTAGCAATAGACAGAATATGATGAGACTCAACATTGCAAAGGATACATTTACCTACATGTAAACTATGTTGTAAATTAAACAAATTCAGTGAACCATGCATTTGAGTTCAATGAGTTCTAGGTCAACTCACATGTGGTAGACAGGCATATACTGATTAAGATACTAGAACATGTATATATCTGCAGACTAAATAGAATGGATTAAGGTCTAAAAAAAATCCAGTGATGTAAATCTATGTTGCAATGTACATTGTATATGTCATTGCAGTGATTTGTGAATGCTCCTGCTGCAGGCCATACTGGTTATACATGTGTATGTATATAAAAAGTAAAAACACTCTCTTTACAAGGGAACACTTTGGGGACAAGTAGCAAAGTTTGGTTTCAATCGCCAGAGTAGTTAAATACATGTAAGAGAATAACAGGTTCTCAGATAGAGTCCAATGTTAAATGCATGTTCTCCCCTGCACCAATAAGAACCTGTACTCCATATTTCCTGTCATTAAAATCCGTAAATCTCAAAATCCCAGACAATTTTTTTTTTGAAAAATCTGGATCTCAGAGCGAGCTTTTTTTGAAAATTTATATTTTGAACGTTCAAAATGTATAATTCAAAGATATATAATGTATTAATGAACTCCCCTTATTGTTTGTTCAATTCCGATTCACATATACATACATGTATGACCATACAAAAAGCTACAAAATTTTAGTATTGTTACAGGTACTTGTAAACACCCTTCATTAGATGGACCAATGAACTGGAGTATTAAGAGCAGTGGACTGTAGTCCTTGGTGTTTCCGCTAATTGACTCTAGATCTTCCTCCTTTCACAATGGTTTTTTATAACTTTATATAAAAAAATGTTCTAAACCAAGACACAGTACAGCCAGAGATTTATATTGCCATGATAAATCACTGCGATAGACATATCACTTTAAATTTTTAAACGAATATATATTTTTTCCTTGTTGATCTTTCTGTATAATTTCTTTTGCATTTCAAGTGGTAGATTGCATCACTTTAGATGCAAATGAAAGCATTTTAATAAATAAAACAGGGAATAAAATATACACATTTCACTACTCAGAGTGTTACATCTATCACAGTGATTCTCTGGCTGTACTGTACATTTGAAGATAATCTCCTGTTGACTGAATCAATGTACATTTTGTAATAATTACCTTATTTATATCCTTGATGATTAAATATCAAATAAGGAAGTATAATTTGTTACTATTAAGTTACTTTGTTGCAAATATCCTGCAATTGTGTTCCTTGTTGGTTGTTCACAGAAATTTCTATAATTTACATATTATTTATACATTGTATGTAAGAATAAACATTGATTCTCTCCTTGGACATAATATCTGATATCAAATTAATAAAATTTGACATCCCCTTACATCAAATTACTACCACATAGCAAATAAAAAGGTTTCATCAAAGTGTGCAAAAAAATTATTTTTATAGCTGATTTGGCTACAGTAAGGGTCAGTTGTAAACTAAATTCATTCAAAACTCATTTCCCATTGGCGGATCCCAGGGGGGGGGGGGGGGTTGGAACCCCCCCTTTTTTCTGACAATCATGTATTTTTTAATGAATATCCTAGTGTTTACTGAGAAAAACCCCAAAAAATTTCTCGCCCCGCTCCGCTCGGCGAAATTTCCTTTCACTTGTAAATCAGAACCCCCCCTTTTTGAATTCCCTGAATCCGCGCCTGTTTCCTCTGAAAATGCCGAAATAATTTGGCTGTTTGGAACCAAACATGCTGGCAATAGTTCTGTAGGTGTTCCCTAGAAATAGCTTTTCTCAGGTTCACACATTATCAAGGACGCCAACTGCCATGGAACATGGTTGGGACCATTTGCAGGATGTCAGGCTTTGCCATTGTCAACTTCGGGAAATCTGGATGACTGGATCCATAAGACTTGGCCAAGGTCAAAAGTAATCTTACCATGATAAAAATATTGTACACCTACTTTATTACTTTGGCTAGTTTTCTTTTCTTTCCATCCTGGCTCTTTTATTTGATGACAAATGTAGTCTGCTGCAGACTGTCAGAGCTTGAGTATGAATTTAAATACAAAATGCATTTTGCTCAAACTGAGAATTGATGTTGGTACCTCAAGGCCGAATGTCCACTACACATCTCTTCCAAATGAGCTAAAAGGAGTACTAACTCCACAACCACAGCTATATTATATACCTGTTAGGGTACACAATGTACTATAATTGATTAATAAGCGAGATCGGCCCCCTTATATAATCAGCTGGTTGTGGTATCTTTTCCAACTTTTGTGTTGTTTCAGTTGTTAGAATGTGATGTGTACTATATAAAGTTATTTCATAGGGACCAATTTATTGTCTAAAGTAATTTAATACCTTAGGAACTATAGTGGACGCAGGCTGCTCACAGCCCCTATGTCCACATCTTCTTCATTGTTATGGCGCTTCTCTGCGCAACTTCCAGATCTATTGCTTATCAGGAGATCTTTCTCATACTCATATTTTACATCCTGATTTTCCCAGTATTTGTCCAGAGCAGCTTCAAACTGAACTATATTTTTGGCATTGACTACATTTTCTGGGAGATTATTCCATGGGTCAACCACTCTATTGGTGAAGGCATATTTTCTGATGTTTAATCTACTGAACCTCTTTTTTAATTTTTTAGAGTGGCCCCTCGTTCTGTTCCCATTATCCAAGACTAATAGCCCAGGGATTACCTCCTCGTCATATTTTCCTGACAATATTTTATAAGTCTCTATCATATCTCCTCGTAACCTCCTGTACTTTAGTGTTGGCATTTTCAATTTTTTTAATCTTTCTGGATAATCTAAGTCCTTCAAAGATGGGACTAGCCTGGTGGCCCTCCTTTGGACGCTTTCTATGCTTTTGTAACGGTTGTGGTGTTTTAAGACATTGTTAACTCCCTCTAATAAAACAGTGAAATTTACAGACGAAATTTTAACACCTATAGTGAAGGATATAACAATTATTCATACTGTATAAATACCTAGTAAAACATGAAGGAACTTAACCGTAACAGTTTTATGTTGGAACATTAATACATTCTAAAGTGGATGGAAATTTTAAGAAACAATTATACATATTCCGTGAAATGTTACTTCAGAAATATATTTTGTTTTCAAATTTTGTTCTAGGTCGGAATTGACCACTGGACTTCAATGGTCCTGTCTCTTTGGCTATATCTAAACAGGCCTACTACGGTCGAACTTTGGCATGAAATATTAGATAGTACAGTATGAGACATGTTCTCTTTTTATGGATCCATTTCAAAATTGTTTTTGTAAGAAATCATAAACATTTTCTGTTAAACCTTGTACATTTTGAATTTGAATATTTTTTTTTCATAAAATATGTAACTTTCATGCATTTTGGTATCATTTTCTACCATAACTCAGGTCCCAGAGGAACGAAACGTCTTGATATCGACATTATGGTAAATGTCTGTCTGTCTGTCGTCCGATGTCAAGACCTTTCAGTTAACATGAGGGAATGGTGACGCACAGACACCAGACCCTCCTGTTACATTTTATGATGGCCAGTGTGGGGATCTGAGGAAAAACCTTGGAAGAAGATGGTACAAAACTTATTCAAGCATTGTTTAAAAGTTTAAATTGTATTTGAATGACTTCTAGTTTTGTAGTTGATGTTGAAGCTGTCATGGATACAGAAGTAAACATTCAGGTTGTAATGTATTGTTTAGATTGTTACTTTGATATTTGATTTACACTCACATTTGTATACATATGGAAACGAAAACAAATATTTATCAATTATGGACTTTTTACGAGGTCAATATGTTATATATGGACCTGTTAGGTTTATATTGACCGAGGACGTAGTCCGAGGTCAATATATCCCTAACAGGACCATATATAACATATTGACAGAGTAAAAGGTCCATTATTGTTATATTACATGTATCTCATTGCATTTTTGTCTAGTAAGATTTTGTCAACATGTCTGAATTTATTTCTAAGTAGAAGCTCTGGTTGAAGGTGAAAATGAAATCAATCTGCACACCGACAAAAGTGAGTTTGTTGCATGTGTGCAAAGGATAATATATGCTAACACATCTGTTATTTTCAATAAAAGAAACCAGAAAACTTTTTTTGTTTTCCTATATATGTGCAGCGCTTAAAAATACCGGGGGACAACTTTTAAATCCGTTTGTATCGATTTCGGCTGTTTAATATCTCCGTGCTCTTAATATGTGTAAAGACCCTACTTTTTATTATTACTATTATAAGATCTTTCGCGGCGAAAAAATAAGACTTGAAAGTCAAACTGGAAATAAATTTAGTTATATAGCGTCAAAAAAACTATAAATAGAAACATAGCGTCAATATATTTAAAAATAGAAACATGGCGTCAATATATTCAAAAATAGAAACATGGCGTCAATATACATATAAATAGAAACAAAGCTGAAAATACGCTAAATATTTTTGAAATCACGTGACTGTTTCAGCCAATGAAATTGATAGGATACTTTGTCATATGTAATATCTCAATATATTGTACTTTTTATGTTTTTCATGATTTCATGGGGCTTATTTTGCGTTTATTTTACACTGACAAACCATGATGATCTACATAAAATGTCAAGAAGTAGTAGGACATAGCGGATTACATATACAGATAAATTGCACAGTGGACATTTAATGATTCATAATTGTGGTTGATTTTTGATTTTGTGTATTGATAATGCATACTAGATGTCGTTAAAAAGACTGAAATGATACTGCCGAATATGAGTAGGGGTACTCAGTCTAGTTTTGTATTTATCTGGTGAATACACTGATATTTTTTGATAATTGCATTCTAGATGTCGTGAAATGACTGAAATGATACATTGTACTGCTGAAGATTAGTAGGGGTACTCAGTCTAGATTTGTATTTATCTGGTGAATATATATGTACAGAGATGTATATATATAATTTTTTAATTATGAACATTGAACATTGTGTAATATCATCAAGACTATTAAACACAGTTATTTTTACATCATTATAATATAAGAACATTTGTTTGTGTATGTCATTTTGAGAAGACAATTAAATATTACTGTATACTTCCAGAATTGTGCCCAAAGGCTAATGGCTAATTTTGCTAAAGGGATAAGACATCCCTGTACTGTAGCCACTACATATTATGCAGAACGTTGTACTGTATGGTGAATGGAATGAGTCAGAAGGTTGCAGATCTGTTAGACGCCAAAACCTTTTTGCCTATAGCCGAGTTCAACTGGTGATATGGAACAGCTCTATGATTGATGAAGTGAAGAAGTCTACAATGCAGCCATTTGATGAAAAATACTGGAAGTTCAGACAACCGTTCTCGTTTTCTATGACTG
>MJUU01060493.1:186655-197685 GCA_002080025.1 Modiolus philippinarum
ATTTTTTCCCTATTTTGTTTCTAGCTAATAACTGTGTCTAGCTTCTTTTTGTGTCCATCTAATTATTGTGTCAAGCTCTTTACTGTGGCCACATTCACTTTAAAAATTTCAGTGGTTGACATGCTGCGCTCGGCGTAGCCCTTTATTGTCCTATATTTCAAAAATGCTTTAAGATAGAGGTCAAATTTAAATTGCAAAAATGTTCAGCATGTTAAGGACTATATTTTATTGAACACATTCAAGTTTTCTGACCGCTTCCAAGATGGCCGCCAGCAGGTAACTTAGTTTACCATTTGACCTAATGGGAAAATTCATACAAAGAACTTCTTCTTGAGAACCACTGAATGGATTTGAACCAAACTGGGCATAAATGATGCTAATGAAATGCTGACCAAGTGTTGTTACTTTGGTGCCGATCCATCATCCAACATGGACGCCAGCAGGGATCTTAATTTTAACATTGGACCCTATGGGAAAATGCATACAAAGAACCTCTACTTTAGAACCACTGAATGGATTTGAACCAAACTTGGCATGAATGATGTTTATGAGGTGCTGACCAAGTGTTATTACTTTGGTGCCAATCTGTCATCTTACATGACCGACAGCATTGGACCCTATGGGAAATGCACACAAAGATCTTCTAGAGAACTGCTGAATGGATTTAAATCAAACATGACATGAATGATGCCTGTCAGGTGCTGACCAAGTGTCACCAGCTGTGAACTTAATTTAACAAAAGATCTTCTTCTAGGATTTAATCCAAACTTTGCTTATGAGAAGCTGACCAAGTGTTGTTGCTTCAGTTCTGATCCATCATCCAACATGGCTGCCAGCAATGAATTGGACCCGAAGGGGAAATGCATATAAAGATATCATGGAAAACCATTGAATGGATTCAATTTAAACATGGCATAAATGAAACTTGTGAGATTTTGACCAAGCTTGTTACTTTGGTGCTGATCCATCTTCCGACATGGCCACCAATAGCAAAACTTAGTTTAAGATTGGAACCAGTGGGAAATGCATAAAAAGATCTTCTCCTCTGAAACTGCTTGAACAATTTCAGTAGAATTTTGATATGATAGTCCTTATGTGACCCTCTTCAAAGTTTTATGTTAAATAGCTGCCAGCAGGGAACGTAGATTAACATCAGTCTGTGCCTTTAGCCACTAGCCCTACGCCCGAGACTAGTAAAATCAGTCTCGGGCTAGTAAAAATTTGAAGTCACTAGCCTGGTGGGCTAGTTAAAATTGTAACTTATTAACAAAGAATCTTCTATAAGGGCTAGTGAAATTGAGTTCGGGCTAGTACAACACGGGACCTTACTAGCCCCTTAGGGCTAGTGAATGAAAAAGTTTTTGGCACAGACTTTAACATAGGCCCCTTAAGTTTGGAAACTGCAGTCAAAAATCTTCTCTGAAACTGCTTGAACAATTTTAATTAAATTTTATAAAAAGTTTCTGATTTTTATGTACATACACCACCAAAGATGGACCATCAATTGGGAATTATTGTGCTGCAGGACCCAGGTGAGCAAAACAGGCTCTTCAGAGCCTCTTGTTCTTCTCATGCAAGTGTGTCCGCCCTCATTCTCGGCCATCTTACCACTGATCTTAATCAAACTTGACATAATGATAAAGGACCATGTGTAGATGTGCAATCCGGTCTTGAAATTTTCAAAATGGCTGCCATTGCCATGGAAACTGAAAAAAGGCAGGAAAATTAAAAGTGTTCCTAATCGGATGAAATTTTACAGGAAGATTGTACAAGTTGTGTAGAACATATTTTTCGGTCAAAATTTTTCAAAATGGCGGCCGTTGCCATGGAAACTGAAAAAAGGCGGGAAAATTGAAAGTGCTTCAAATTGGATGAAATTTTGCAGGAAGATTGTACAAGTTGTTTGCAACTTATTTTTGGGTGAAAAATTTTCAATATGGCGGCCGTTGCCATGGAAACTTGAAAAAGGCGGGAAAATCAAAAGTGCTCCGAATCGGATTAAATTTTACAGAAAGATTATGTAAGTTGTTTGGAACTTATTTTTGGGTCAAAATTTTTCAAAATGGCGGCCGTTGCCATGGAAATGGAAAAATGGGGGGATAAAAAATGCTCTGTATTTGATGAAATTTATAGGAGTTCATTTGGGAGACTTTGTATTTGCATCCAAACACAGTTATTACATGTTCCATTTTAAATTGCAACAGTGCTTTTAACATAGGCCAACAAATACATGCACATGTTTGAGAAAAATCCACTACTTGAACATAAAGAAATGAAAATAACTTTAAATGAAGTTTTAATAGGTAAATATTTAATATTCTTTTAATCCAAATTGAATACTGTGAAAGTACTATTGTTCATGGGGTTCCAATATTCGTGGATTTCGTGGTTGGCTAAAACCATGAAATTAGGTTCCCAACGAAGTGCATTTTTCCCTAGAGTTTTAATGCATAGAATTGGAAACCATGAATTTAAGTTCCATCGAAATAGTGATTTTTATGAAAACAATGAAAATTGATGTCCACGAATAAAAGTACTTTCACAGTATATTATGTATAGTTATAAACTGTCTTATTTCAGATTGCATAACACAACAGCAGCAGTTAGATGTTGATAGATATTTGTTAGGGAGACCAAAACGAGAGAGCAGTCCAGAATTTTGATTGGAAGATACATGATAGAAGTTTACTTCAAGTCAATAATTTGTCAATACTAATAAAATACAAACATTTCACACTGAAAAAAATGTTTTAGTGTATACACAATATTTGGTTATATTTAAATTTACAAGTAAATTAAATTGTTATATTTATGTAAATTAAGGTGTCTGCAGGGAATTACTCTAACATTTATGTTCATTTAGTAAACAAAAATAAATATTAAGTTTAAAGAAAGTATAAAAGTATTTGAAAATTTCATCTTTCTTTATTAATTTTGGCTCATTATAATTGAGAAAGTTACATTAAGAAGCAAAATCTGTAAATTTTGTGCTGGTTTAAAAAAAGACAGAAATTATGCAAGTGGAGATAATTATTAAAAAAAGATTCATGTATGGTAATTGGCCATAATACACATACAGTACTCTAGTTGACATTTCCATATACATGTAATGAGAAAAGGGTCAGTATAAAAAAAAACTTCTAGTGAAATGATTTCTTCCTTAAAAGGAGATCTAAGGAGCTTGGCAAACAGCCTCTTCCTGTAGTAAACAAATAATTTTGTGATCAGTAGTTTCCATTTGTCACAGTGTAAACACAAATAGAAAAATTGTTCTTCAAAAGGTGATCTATATCTTTGATAGATCATAACATTAACATTTTCAATCTGTGTTTAATCTATGACTTTAAAGTAAAATATTTGTCACAAAATTATTTCCAAATTGAAGGAAGAAACTGTTAGTCATGCCCTTATAACAGTGATCAATGAACAATGAATTTTGGAGAATTTTTTAAAAAGTTCCTGTTTTTGCATGAAATTCTGAGGGATATTAAATAGTTTATACTGTACTATGATAATGTACTGTAGATATCTCTAATGAATTGATATTTCAAAATATATTTCTCTTATTTCAATAGTGACCATTAATTTTTATTGTGCATTTGATAACAGTTTGAAAAATATGCAAGTAATGAACATAATCTATAATAGAGTTACATGTACTTGTAAACTCACCTGGCCAAAGGCCATGTGAGCTTTTGCTATCACTCAGCGTCCAGAGTCTGTCATCCGTCCGTCCATTAACTCAAACTTCAAAAATCTTCATCTCTGAAACTACAGGGCCAATACTTTCCAAACTTGGCCTGAATCATCACCAGAGTATGATGCACTTCTAAGTTTTTTATTTTTATGTCCGTAGACAAAACAACATGGCTGCTATTACTTAAAATAGGACATAGGAGTAAATTGCTGTTTTTTGCAAATAAATGAAAAACCGTTACAGATATCAAAATCTGACATGAGGATAAAAATGATCAGCAAGGTGAGATCTACCAACCCTGCAATTTTGGAGAATATACGATTACCTGTCTTGGAGTTTTTGCCCCTTTTCAGCAAAATTTCCATGGTTTTTTTTTGTTTTTTTGGTGACTTTTCATCTTATATATTGAAAATGATAGAAGATAGAAGTTAAGTTTAAATTACATAAATGGTCAGCATAATAAGATCTACATGTCCTTTAATTTTGAAGAAAATCTGATGACCCATATAAGAGTTACATTTTTACTTTTATTTCAAAATCTATTTGAGATAGATGTTAAGTTTGAATCGCAAAAGTGTTAAGCTTATCAAGGACTACAATTTCTACATATGTCCAGCAGGTTCACATCTCATAGAAGATAGCCGCCAGCAGGGAACTTATATTTACATTGGGCCCTATGTAAAATGCATTCAAAGGTCTTTTCCTCTGAAACTACTGACCCAATTGGAACCAAGCTTGGTCACAATAGTCCATTGGTGATCCCTTCAAAGTTTGTGATTTTATGTTCATACCTCATCCAAGATGGCTGCCAGCGAGGAACATAGTTTAACATAGGGATCAAACTGAAATGCATTCAAAGATCTCTGAAACTACTGAGCCAATTAGAACCAAACTTGGTCACAATAGCCCATTGGTGGTCCCCTTCAAAGTTTGTGATTTTTATGTTGGTACCTCATCCAAGATGGCTGCCAGGGGGAAACGTAGTTTAACATAGTGACCCTACGGGAAATGCATTCAAAGATTTTCTTCTCTGAAATTACTGAGCCAATGGAAACCAAACTTGGTCACATTAATCCTTGAGTGGTTTCCTTCAAAGCTTGTGACTTGTATATTTGTACCTCATCCAAGATTGCAACAATGTTTGAATATCCTCTTGGAAATTGTAACATCTGGTGAACTGATGTATAGTATGGTTATATGGTTGGTCTCTTGGTGACAATGAATGAAAACCAGTCACCAGGTGAGCGATACAGGCTCATGTGAGCCTCTAGTTTTTCCTATCATTTCTATATGAAACTCTCAATCTTTTTGTTTGAATTAACATCAATCCATAAATTTTATTTCTTATTTTGAAAAATAAAACACCATGTTTCAACACAGAGAATTTCAGAAAATTCTATGACAGTGAATTACTACCCTGGAGACACCTTAAGTTAAATTTAATTCAATCAAATATTCAGTATATTTAGTCGTAAGGATTCATTGTGATTAATTTTTGAAATGAAGAATGAATTGTAAATGTATGATAATATGTAAATATAATTTATTAACCATGCATGCAAGAAAAGATTTAGAAAAGATTTTCTCAGGAAGTTTTGTGTATACATTGCATTTTCTGGAACATAATACATTTATTTATGTTAAAGTAACTTTATCTGCAGCTATTGCAGAAATAAGTTTGGAAACATTTATTAATTTATTTAAACTGTGATTATCAAAATATATGATACCTCTTGTATTTGTTAGTATGAAAAATTACTTCATTGCAAATAATATAATTGTCTATTCTCTTATAATTCACCCTTATTATCTGTTATTTTGTGATAATGAGACTTTGAAATTCATTGGTGGAGCATGATGTGATATCAGTTTTCAATGTTTCTATTGGCCCACTGCCAAATCTCAGCTATAATTTAAGTCACCTAGTAACATTGTTGCTACTAGTTACAAAACAGCGACATCACATGCAGAATCAAGGGCGTCTCCCAGAATTCAAAGTAATTTGGGAGTGGGCCTTTTTTGAACAAAAATCTCTTGAGATGAGCAACGCATGAAATTTATTATTTTTTTTTAGAATTTTTGGTCAAAACCTCAATTTTACAATTAAAAAATTAGTGGTGTACACCCTTCATGCCCATCCCTAAATCTGCCCTTGAAATAGCAGTTTGGTATTTAAAATTTTCTGCATTATTTATAAAAATTATGAGAGATATAGGTTAAACAGCTCTAAAGAATATCGCTCGGTATCAACTCTTACAAAAACTTGCCAAATCTCTTTTATTATATTTTGAAATTTCATGAATCTAGTTGATACCCAGTGATATACAATTCTTTATCATTGCAAAACATGCATGTATAGGTACATCATTTTACTGCCTATAAACTTCTGTCTGTCCACCCATTTTCCTGTCCTCACTTTTTGTCCTCTTGAACTACTTGAAAGATTTTGGCCTAAGTTTTCACAAAGGAAGGGCCTATATGCAGATATGCATGAAGGAATATAATTTTTGTCCATGACATTGAAGGTGAGATAATTTGACTTTGACTTTCATCAGTTTTTTCTGCAAAAATTACTTGTAAGTGCAACTCCTCTCAAACCACTTGACGATTTTCATGAAAATTGACACACAAAGGAAGGAAACTATTTGAAGATGTGCATGCAGGAATATAGTTGTTGTCTGACACCACTACAGAGAGATAATTTGACTTTTCCTCTATATTCAGTAAATGGGGTTTTGAGATTTTTTTTTTTGTGGCATAACCCTAGTCACCTCTAGAAATAACACAAGGTCTTAAAACTTGGTATGTAAGTTGTTTACCACATAACTCAGGTCAAGATAGATTTTGGATTCAAAGGTCCAAGGGGTTCTGGAGTTATGCCCGTAGCCCCTTGAAACTTTGAAATTTTGCAAATTTTCACTGATAGCTTGTGAATGAAATAACATACTGTCTTGAAACTTGGTGTGTACCTTATTTACCACAAAACTCAGGTCAAGTTCGATTTTGGGTTCAGAGGTCCAAGGGATTCTAGAGTTATGCCCCTTAAAACTTTGAAATTTTGCAAATTTTAGGGTTTCCGCCTGATAACTTGTGAACAAAATAACATACTGTCTTCAAACTTGGTGTGTAAATTGTTTACCACAAAACACAGACCAAGTGTAATTTTGTGTTCAGTGGTACCTATGGTGCAAGAGTTATGTCCCTTTTAACTTTGAAATTTTGTGAAACGTGGCGGGGTATCATGTATAAATGCACCATTACTATTTTTTGTTCTGTTTTATGTTTTGTTAAAAATATTTCTGTTTATATTTCCAAGTCTATGTAGTAATTGTAAGCTCATCTGGCTATAGCCAGGGTTAGCTTTTCTCATCACTTGGCGTCCATCCGTCCGTCGTTAACTTTTCATTTAAAGATCTTCTCTGAAACCACTGAGCCAATTTAAACCAAATTTAGTCACATAAGACCCTATGGGAAATGCATTCAAAGATCTTATCCTCTGAAGCCGCTTGAACAATTTTAACCAAATTTAGTCACAATAGTCCTTGGTTGGTCCCCTTCAAAGTTTGTGATTTTTATGACCGTACCTCATCCAAGATGGCTGCCAGCAGAGAACATAGTTTAACATAGGACCCTATGGGAACTTCTCCTCTAAAGCGGTTTGAACAATTTTAACCAAATTTAGTTACTATAGTCCTTGGGTGGTTCCCTTCAAAGTTTGAGATTTTTATGACCATATCTCATCCAAGATGGCCACCAGGGGAGAACATAGTTTAACATAGGACCTTATGGGAAATTCATTGAAAGATCTTCTCCTCTGAAGTCCCTTGAACAATTTTAACCAAATTTAGTCACAATAATCCTTGGGTGGTCCCCTTCAAAAATTTATGATTTTTATGATCGTACCTCATCCAAGATGGCCACCAGCAGAGAACATAGTTTAACATAGGACCCTATGGGAAATGCATTCAAAGATCTTCTCCTCTAAAGCGGCTTGAACAATTTTAACCAAATTTAGTTGCAATAATCCTTTGGTGGTCCCCTTCAAAGTTTGTGATTTTTATGACCGTACCTCATCCAAGATGGCCGCCAGCGGAGAACATAGTTTAACATAGGACCCTATGGGAAATACATTCAAAGATCTTCTCTTCAGAAGCCGCTTGAACAATTTTTACCAAATTTAGTCACAATAGTCCTTGGATGGTCCTCATGAAAGTTTGTGATTTTTATGACTGTACCTCATCCAAGATGACTGCCAGCTTAGAACATAGTTTTACATAGGACCCTATGGGAAATGCATTCAAAGATCTTCTCCTCTGAAACTGCTTTAACAATTTTAACCAAATTTAGTCACAAAAGTCCTTGGGTGGTCCTCTTCAAAGTTTGTGATTTTTATGACTGTACCTCATCCAAGATGGCGGCCAGCGGAGAACATAGTTTAACATAGGACCCTATGGGAAATGCATTCAAAGATCTTCTCCTCAGAAACTACTCAGCCAATTGGAAACAAACTTTGCCACACTAGTCCTTCGGTGGTCCCCTACAAAAAAGTTGTTTTTAGCTCACCTGGCCAAAGGCGTCCGTCGTCCGTCCATCCGTCGTCCAGCCGTTAACTTTTATCTTCTCCTCTGAAACTGCTGGGCCAATACTAACCAAACTTGGCCTGAATCATCACCAGGGTATGCTCTTTCAAGTTTGTGATTTTCATGTCCGTAGACCATACAACATGGCCACTGTTACTAAAAATAGAACATAGGGGTAAATTGCCATTTTTTGCAAATTACTCGAGAACCGTTACAGATATCAAAAATCTGACAGGAGTAAAAATGATCAGCATGATAAGATCTACCCACCCTGCAATTTTGAAGAATATCTGATAACCCATCTTGGAGTTATTGCCGCTTTTCTGTAAAATTTTCGTTTTTTTTGTTACTTTGTCTTGTATATTGAACCGCCGTTCGCGGTCCCGGCTTATGAATAGGCCCGCAGCATCCTCTGAGCTTGGAGTATGAGTCTTCCTAACAGAGGACCCCGAGGGTACCCCGGGATATAGAAATAGGACCTAGTATCTCCGGCTTGCGGGGTGTGACCCCTCCTAAACGGAGACTGACCCCGAGGGATATAGAAATAGGACCCATTCCGTGGTTGTGCGGGATTAATAAATACACAACCACTCTTTCGGATGGGATGTAAACTCAGGTCCACGTGTTGGAAGAAATGCCACGCTTCCTGCACGTTAAAGAACCCTTGTAGCAAGCTCTTTTTGGGGTGGTCCATAGGTGATCAGCTACATGGCTTAATTCCCCGCCCTTGACGATTTCACCCTACTTTTCCAGTGGCAGTCAGAATTTCCCGTCCCTTGTCCCTTTCCATACCCCAAAGTGATTTATTATTAACAAACTTGTTCTCGTCTTGATATAGCTGAAATATTGCTGAGTAGACGTTAAACAATATTCAATCAATCAATCAATATATATTGAAAATGGTAGAAGATAGAAGTGAAGTTTAAATTACAAAAATGGTCAGCATAGTAAGATCCACATTTCCTGCAAGTTTGAAGAAAATCTGACGACCCACATATGAGTTATGGTCCCTTTTTCTTTGAATTTTCACGATTTTTTAGCTCACCTGGCCAAAGGCCATGTGAGCTTTTGCCATCACTCGTCGTCCGTCCATCCGTTAACTTTTATTCAAAAATCTTCTCCTCTGAAACTACTATGCCAATACTAACCAAACTTGGCCTGAATCATCACCAGGGTATGTACTTTCAAAGTTGTGATTTTTATGTCCGTAGACCAAACAACATGGCCGCTGTTACTAAAAATAGAACATAGGGGTAAATTTCTTTTTTATGCAAATTACTCGAAAACTGTTACAGATATCAAAAATCTGACAGGAGTAAAAATGATCAGCATGATGTGATCTACCCACTGTGCGATTTTGAAGAAAATCTGAAAACCCGTCTGGGAGTTATAGCCCTTTTTCCGTGAATTTTCAAAATTTTTGCACTTTTAATTTTTATTTCAAAAAGTGTAGCAGATAGAGGTCAAGTGTAAATTGCAAAAATGTTCAGCATAAAAAGATCTACCCACCCTGAAATTTTGAAGAAAATCCATAAACCCTTGTAGGAGTTATTGCCCTTTTTTCACTGAATTATTTAAATTTTCGTAATCTACATCTATTATTTCCAAAACTATAGAAGATGAAGGTTTAGTGTAAATTAATGAAATGTTTACCATGCTGTAGGGAATTCAAAACTGATGTTGAAAATTGTTCCTTTACCGCCATTTTCAAAATGGCTGCCAAAAAAGGCGGGAAAATTCAACATTGTCCGATTTCAATGACATTTGATTTCCAAATAGGTCTTGATGTCGCAACTTCAAAACTGATGTTTAAAATTGTTTGTTGACCGCCATATTAAAAATGGCTGCCAAAAAGGCAGGTTATTTCAACATCGTCCGATTTCAAAGAAATTTGAATTCCAAATAGATAGTGATGTTACGACTTCAAAACCGATGTTGAAAATTGTTTGTTGACTGCTATTTACAAAATGACGTCTCGACTTCAAAACTGGTGTCGAGAGTGGTCCTTAGCAAGAACGTTTTTATCAAAAAAGCCCAACAAAGAAATATAATAAAACATGATCAGACTTTAAAAACATTCAAGATATTGGACGTGTTCGACCTACGAAAGTTTGAGAAACTGAAGATCAACTGTATAACTTACATTGTTACCTTGATTGTGGCAACTGAAAGCCAGGTGAGCGATACAGGCTCCTGGGAGCCTCTGGTTAACATTTTTACTTTTATTTCAAAAACTGTTTGAGATGGAGGTTAAATGTGAATTACAAAAGTGTTGAGCTTTTCCAGGACTACAATTTCTACATATGTCCAGCAGATTAGCATCTCGTCCAAGATGGCCGCCACTAGGGAACATAGTTTAACATAGGACCCTATGGGAAATGCATTCAAAGATCTCCTTCTCTGAAACCACTGAGCCAATGTGGACCAAATTTTGTCACAATAGTCCTCAGGTGGTCCACTTTAAAGTTTGTTATTTTTTTGGTTGTACCTCATCGAAGATGGCCACCAGCGGGGAACATAGTTTAACATAGGGACCCTATGGGAAATACATTCAAAGGTCTTTTCTCCTGAAACCACTATAAGCCAATAGGAACCAAACTTGGATACAATTGTCCTTGGCTGGTCCCCTTTAAAGTTTGTGATTTTTATGTTCGTACCTCATCCAAGATGGTCGTCAGCACAGGACATAGTTTAACATAGGACCCTATTGGAAATGTATTCAAAGATCTTCTTCTCTGAAACTACTGAGCCAA
>MJUU01060494.1:6293-21215 GCA_002080025.1 Modiolus philippinarum
CCATCTCTGACTGCGGTCAACAAAGTAGTGAGGAGCTGTGAAAGAGGTTTAGTGGTGCATCTGGAAGACCCGGCAATGAATCTCTGTTTGTATGGATTCTTATGAAGTTTAGGTACCCAGTAGATGTAAGGGAGTTGATTGTTTTCATCATTAGCTTTTATGCCAAATGATGCTAACACTAAAGTGTGATTTTTTACAATCTCATCCCTCGATATTGTAGTAGGGGTATAAGTAGGGTTTCCACACTGGGACTAATATTAGTCCCAGTTCCACATGAACTGTCGATGCCCATCTCCTTCACAAGACAGTCGAGATAGTACTTCTTACACACAAACAGTATGTTGTTAGAAGCTTTGTCTGCAGGGACAATGACGTAATTTTCATGGAGGTTGGACAGAGATCTTTCTACAAGGGGATCTTCAAATATACTGGGATTTCTGGATTTCATAGCTGTTTTTAGGCGCCGGATGCGATTTACAATTAATGACTTTATGGACCCGATCCAGTCGGACAATGTCTCAATGTCCTCTTTCTCTTTCTTTGCCCACTTCCTAGCATAGTCTTCAACTGCATCCATCAAAATCTTGAAATTGTACTTCCAGTTGATGTGCTGGGGCTCACGAAATTTGGGACCTTTTGAGAAGATATCTCGTAGTTTGAGGTTGTCTACGATATCTAGGTCACCAGTTATAACGTGTCCAGCCGGACTATAATTGAATGGGGAAGAGGAGCAAGCACAATTAGGTGGTTTGGCTTTAAAGTCATCAATTTGGAAGTCACACAATACCCGTTTGTAATTGAAAATGTAAGTTGTTTTTTTTTTAACTTTTAAAACATTTTAATAAATAACACGTTGTTAACAAATCCCCTTGGTGGTACAACGATCCCACCAAGGTTCTTCCCTGTTTATTAGTCACTTCACCAAACCAGGGGATTTGGTAAGTGAACTTCTATATGTGTTAAGTATACATTATAAATTTCAATTTCACAAATTAAGTAAGCAATTCAGCATTTCATATTTATTACAAATATTTTCACCACACAACATGAAATATTACCTGCACCCATTTAAAATAATGGATATTTTACATGTGGCTCCCTGTCGTGCAAGGACTCCCAGACAGCAGCACGTTTGGCACTAGATTCAAGCTGTCTAGGTTTCCTTGCACGACAAGAGCAGCATGAAATATCGCTATTATCATAATAAATCACACAGTTGTGAATATGCTAATAACTTGGCCTAGAAAGTATAATTTGTCTTACTCTCTAAATAAAAGAATCATTCAAGATGCTTTTATCTGAGCATAGATTCAATTGTTCATTAAATTCCTTACAAAATAATCCGAACACATCGATTTTCTTTGATTTCATTGAAGACACGTAATAACTCTTATATATTACAAACATAACTACTGTAAGAAAAAAGTTTAATCCGTCGAATTTTTTATAATCCATTTTGTAACCAAAGACCAAAGAATTCATTTCTATTACATGTAGACCAATCTTACATTTATTTAACAGATCTTTTATGTTATCCCAGAAATTTTCATAATAGTTGCTGTTCATAGTCTTCTACTACATTACACATATTGCATTTATCAGTGTCAGAAATTTTCCATTTTGACAACAATTGTTTACATGGAAGAATATAGTGTAAAAGTTTCCAGCGGAATATTTTTAGTTTCCCACAATTTGGTAAAAATAAAGATAAGGGTATGTTTTAATTTAAAAGACAAATCGTATATTTTTGTTTGAGTTTGCCACTTAGCAAATCCTACGGGTTTTTCGAATGTTTTTGAATTCAGTATATTATAGATTTCTTTTGACGAAAGCTTCATTATTTCAAACTTTTGTTTTTTATTATTTTCCACATAAATATTAAAATTTGTTTGTACTTTAGTTTTAATAGATCCTTCCTGTTTTAGAACAGAAAGCCATTCAGCTGGGATTGCTTTCATTAATTTTGTATATTCAGAGAACCAGTTAGATAATGGGTAAAGTTTGTTCATTATATATATTTGTGAAATTTTACCTTGGTCGTCAATGAGATCATTAATGAAGATAATTTTAGATTTAATCCAATTTTTATAATTCAAAGATTTCCCACCAAGCTTAATGTATTTATTTCCCCAAAGTATCTGTTGTCTAATATCTTTAAATTTAGCTGGCTCTGATTCTGAATTATCATTATTTGCCTTTATCCATGTTTTCACAATTTGTAAATAAAATGTTGGTAGAATACTTGTAATCCCTTTAATCAAATTTAAAGTATTAAAATTCATATTGAATATGATGAAATTGGATCCAAATTTATTAAAATAGTATTTTGGTATAATTTTCCAGTTTGCACCACTGTCCTTTGTACAAAGTAATTTTTTAACCCAACCTATTCTTATTGCCTCAATATAATTATCTATGTCAATCATCTTTAACCCCCCTTTCTCATATTCCAAACAAAGTGTTGCCCGCTTATTTTTTTCTTTTTTATTATCCCAGATAAAATTGTAAATTAGTGATTTAAATTTTGAGATATAGGTACTGTCAATGTCCGTTACTGAAGCCACAAAAGTAATATTTGGCAAAACTAGAGATTTTATTACAGTTATTCTACCTATCATTGTTAGATTTCTTTTACTCCAATTTTGTAATAGTTTTTCAGATTTCAGATAGTATTTTTCTAAATTAAGACGTTTACATTGTTCTTTATCATGACCAAAATATATCCCTAGACATTTTATAGGTTTATTTGTCCATTTTATATTACCAATTTTGTCTTTACAATGTTTTAGTCTCCCCAACCAGATTCCTTCAGTTTTATTTCTGTTTAATTTCAGACCAGAAAGAGTACCAAAAATTTCGATCAAATTGAGAACTTTACTAACTTCCTGTTTTGAATTAACGAAAACTGTTGTATCATCTGCTAGTTGACTCAATTTCAGACTATGTGTTTTAGCATCTAATTTAATTTGAATACCTTTTATATCATTGTCTTGTCTAATCCTACATGCCATAATTTCAACTGCAATTATAAAAATAATACAACTAGCAGGGCATCCTTGTCGGATCCCACGATGAATACTAAAAGGACTAGATATCCGCCCATTATTTATGATACAACCTTTTATATCAGTATATAAAGTCTGTATCCAAGTTAGAATTGAACTTTGAAACCCAAATTTTTGCAAAGACCTGTACATGAATTCCCACTCCAAAGAATCAAAAGCTTTTGTAAAATCAAGAAACAAAATCGCTCCTTCTACATTAAATTTTTCTGAATAATCAATGATATCTTGAATCTGACGTATATTAAATCCAATATATCTTTTAGAAACATATCCATTCTGATCAGACCCAATTATCTTATTTAAAACTGGCTTTATTCTTTGTGCCAATGTATAAGCTATAATCTTAGTATCTACATTTAGAAGAGTAATAGGTCTATAATTATCTAAATTGAAAGGATCGTCTTTTTTATAGATGAGTGTGATTAAACCAATTTTTTGTAATGCCGATAATTCCCCATTTTCATAACATTTATCAAATACACTCACTATGAAAGAGTCCAAATAAATCCAAAATTGTCTATAAAATTCGACTGTTAGTCCATCAATGCCAGGAGATTTATTCAATTTCATACTGAAAATCGATTTCGTACATTCCTCAATAGTAAATTTTCCTTCCAAAATATTACTTTCTTCCTCTGAAAGAGTGTAATCGACATTAGTTTTATTTACATAATCTTTAATTTTTTGTTTATCAGGATAATGTGATGTATAGAGTTTACTGTAATAATTTCTCTCAATTTCTAATATTTTATCTTGTTCATGAACTAAATTTCCCTTGTCGTCTCTTATAGAAGTGATAGTTTTCTTAACTTGTCTAGTTTTTTCCAACCCCAAAAAGTATTATTTTTTCTCCCTGTTCTATCCATCTTTCCCTTGATCTAATCTGAGCCCCTTTAATTTTTTCTGAATACATTTCACCCAAACTTTCTTCAATTAAGTCTATTTTATCAGAAATATACTTCTTGTCTTCAATATTTTTGTCCGTATTGTCGTCCATAATTTTATTTAATGTATTTAACTCATTTTCCAGATTTACAATTTCATCTTTTCTTTTTTTGGCTCTGTATTTACAAAATTTAATGGTTGTATCTTTAACATCCAATTTAAAGAGATCCCATAAAACTGGTAATTCCTTATTAAAAGGGTTTTCTTTATAACTATTTATGAGATTAATAATTTGTTGTTTATAATTCTCATCTTTCAATATACTATTATTAATTTTAAAATAACCACTTCCCTTATTGTTACAACTATAATCTAATTTTATGGTAATTGCCTGATGATCAGTATATTTGATCGCTGCAGGTCTTATATCTACATTTAATATTTTCGGCCTTAAATCACAAGTCACTAAAAAATAATCTATTCTACTCGCTATGTTTTTATCACTTTTCCTTCTCCATGTAAATTGGTGCATTTTTGGATGCATAATTCTCCAAATATCTATAAGACTAAATTTTTTCATCAATGTTTTCAAACTATGAACAGGTTTGTTTTTCTTTCTGGTTAGTGATTTTATTTTTTCTATCAACATTATTTAAAGTTTCATTCAGATCCCCCTCTATTATCAAAATTCCTAAGGCTTGTTCATCAATAATATCTGTCACTTTCTTGAAAAATATATTTCTGTCCTTTTCTCTGTTTGGTGCATATAAATTGACAAAAGTTACAATACTATCGTCTATTTCCACATTTATCATAATTACCCTCCCCTCATTATCTGCATATTTATCAATTAATGTATGGTTAAGTTCTTCTTTTATAAATATTGACACCCCCCTAGAACTAGCATTTAGACAGCTACTATATATATGCCCTTTAAATTCCCTCTTTATATCGACTAATTTCTGTTCAGTAAAATGAGTTTCCTGTGTAAACAAAATATTGCACTTTTGTTTTTTCGCCCAAAAATATAACCTTTCCCTTTTATCTGTTTGACCTAGTCCTTGACAGTTCAGAGAGCAAATATGTAATGTACTAGCCATGGTGAAAATATGCTAAACTATGAAAATGTAAGTTGCAATTGGTTTAGTGTAGGAATATGAGATAAGTGGAACCGATTGATCATTAAAATAAGGAGGAATGTTTGATGTCACTGTTTTGCTATGTAGAATGTTAGCAAGATTTATAGCGTCCAAGCCTTTATTGGCGAATTGAATTTTGATAAATGTCCGGTTATCAGGTTTGTTGGCGGATGTGGTGACAGGCTTGAACAGTCGGTGGTTAGATATATCCAAAACAATTGCTGTTAATTTGTATTCTAGGGAATGGCTATCTGTTACGAATGATGCTAAACATGTTACAGTTTGGTACGAATGTGATGAATACCTAGAGGAATTGTCATGAACGGAAGAAGACTATTAATTGATATGTCATGTAGACTTGGGGCAGTATGGTGTCTATGTCCATGTCTACGTGGTCTGCGTTGGCTTCCATCCAGTCTATTCATCACATTCACCGAACTGCATCCTGGACTTGACAGATTGCCTACACTTTTTATATTGTCATTGGATGAAATGTGCATTTTTATATTGTCATTACATGAAAAACATGTAACGCTGGGCAATAGAGATAACTTAGTAGTAAGTCTTCCACGGAAGACATGTGTCGCCTGCGTAGTAACACTAAAAGTAAGTTACGTCAAACAGGAAGTGGGCATGCAGGAGATCCTAGACTCTCTTTCACATTATAGGTCCCCATACTGATACTCCATGCCAAATTGCAGAAGGCAGGGATATGTGGTGTGTCAGAAAAATGTGACAGAAATTTTCATTCAAGACTCGAAAAATATTCTAAGTTCATTTAAACAGGAAGTGGGCATTCCAGAGACTGTATTACACGGTATAGGTCCCCATACTGCAGTGGCGGATACAGAGTTTCTGCTAAGGGGGGGGGGGGGGCCCGACCAATATTTTTTTCAAAAGGGGGGCCCGGAACCCATTTTTTTTTAAAACCCCTAGGAATTTTAAATATTTTCGGGACTAAGGGGGGGCCGGGCCCCTCCGGGCCTCCCCCCTAAATCCGCCACTGTACTGACACTCCATGCTAAATTACAGAAGGCTGGGAATTGTGGTTCCTGAGTAAAATGTGACAGAAATTTTTTGTGACACCAATCCACAAAAATATTCTATTTTCTGTCAAACAGGAAGTGGCCATGCAAGAGATCCCAAACTTTATTACACGATATAGGTCCCCATACTGATACTCCATAATGAATTTTAGAAGGCTGGGATCTGTGGTTCCTGAGAAAAATGTGACAGAAATTTTCAAGAAGCAAAAAATATTCTAAGTTCCGTCAAACGGGAAGTGGGCATGCGAGAGATCCAAAACTCTGTTACACGGTATAGGTCCCCATACTGATACTCCATGCTAAATTGCAGAAAGCTCGGATACATAGTTCCTAAGAAAACTGTGACAGACATTTTTGTGATGCCGACAACGAAGACGGAGCAAGACGAAGGATAGTGATCCCTATATGTCGCCCCTGCGTGAACGCAGGCGACATAATAATCAGATGCTAAAATTTCACTAGTTCACAAGCATGATCATATTACTAAATTAACTAAAAAGAATTGGCTAGGCCTAAGACTAAAGGCTCAGAGACTGAGCTTGTTTTGCTAGCCTGACAAATTACATTAAAGCATAAGATGAAAATGATGTTTTACCTATATGGTAAAACAATGTCCACGCTGAGGACATATTTTTTATTTGATCTAAGCATTGTAAGCAGTTATTGTGAAGGATCTTCTATACATCCTGTAAAGTACCTGTACATTTGAATTTAATTAGGGGTTTAAGAGGAAATGATTAAAATCCTACAACATACTTGTAAAGTTTCGTTGAATTTGCTTCAGGGGTGATAAAACATTCCCCATTGGGCCAATCTTAAACTATGATTGTTATCGGATCCAAAGGAAATGTGCAATTATTGTGAAGGACCTTCTTATTGTGAAGTTTTCCCCTTTTTGAATTTGCTTATATTAGTGGTTTCAGGGGAGATGAAAAAATATGATTTTCGTATAGAAAAATTGTTCCACACTGGCGGGTATGTTTTTGGCCAAATCAAAACAAAATGAGCCTTCAATACATCAGCTCGTAAAGTTTGGTTGAATTTGCTTCAGTGGTTTCACAAGAAAATAAGAAACAGATGACAGACATCAGTCAGACAACAGGCACCAACTGATAGCAACAGCTCACACTTGCCATTCTGGTCAGGTAAGCTAATAAAATGTACTCTAGATACTAGTTCTTTAGACAATTTTGTTACAGGTAGGCTAAACCAAACTTAAGCCATCGCCAAATGGCAGCCAGTTAAACCCCCTCCTCCCATCACATTGAATCCTTAATCAATATCATTAGTGCAAATTTAAGTGTGTATTGACCCAATACAGAGTGGACACAAGACAAGTATGAACACAATGATATACCTCCCATTTTTTCCAGTAAATATACAAAGTTCAAAAACACCAACTACTTTCTCAAAATTTAATGAATCAATATGAAAATACCAGGTGCATAGGTTCATAGTGTACTACACATTCTGACAAAATTTGAAAAAGATTTTCTAAAGAGGTTCTGAGACTGCCTATGGAAAAAACATTTCCATATGGCATGGGTACTTAAGTACAAATATATGGAAGTAGCGGTAACTTTTTCACAGTTTAATGAATCTTTCTGAAAATACCAGGTGCAGATATTTATATGTTACATTTGTACTTAACATTCTGACAAAATTTGAAATAGGTATTGAAAAGGGTTTCTGAGACAAGCTTCGGACAAATTTGTTCAGTATAAATTCCAAAAATGCTATAACTTTTTAAAAATAAATGAATCAATCTGAAAATAGGACAAGCACAAGTTCTTATGGTTACTAACATGCATACAAAATTTGATTAGGGTATATTGAAGGGTTTCAGAGATAAGCTCTGGACAAAAATGTCTATAGACAGATGGACGGACGGACAGACAAGGTGATTCAAGTATATCCCCAACTTCGTTGCGGCGGGTATGATAAACATCTTTTGAAATACAAAATTGGCATGTACTATTCAGTCATGTGAAAGTAATATGACTAGTAACTAATTTTGCTTCTATATTTATTATTCAAATATTATTTATACATAATGGAAAGGGAAAACAAATTTACAACTGATAATAAATTCTACAAACAGTAAACAATTAAATATAAAATTAGTGTAAATAACAGTGAGAAATATAATTCTAACAAATGTAAACTAAAGAAATAAAGGGTCCTGTAGCAAATTGTTCAACTAAAAATTATTCTCAAGATCTTCTCTTTTTATAACACAGCAATAACAATTACCGGTAAGCACTACATTATTTGCAGTCCTATTAAATGTAACTGTTCTGAAAAAACATTTGAATGAATCCCGGTTATATTCAATCAGAGACATATAGAAAACATATCTATATGTGTTTGGTTGAGTTGACACTAATATGGATTTCATGATGAATAATGTGCTGTTCATCTTTTACTACAATTCCAAGCATTTTTGAAATTCATCTTGTGTCATTCAACCAATACAAATTTATACTTAATTATTTCTTTTAATTCCATTTAAAGTACATCTTGAGTATTAAATCCTTGTTACACACCACAGACATATATTGACTATGTCAATGTTTAAATATTCAATCATCTGAGAGAGCCCAGTACCCTGAAACAATTCTAAAGTGTTGTATATCAAAAAAGTGTTTTATTTTCCTTAAAAAACAAACTCTTTTTACTTTTCTGAATAAAAACAGCATTTATACATTTCAAAACTGACCAGCAAAAAAACATTTATTACTGTTTGACTCAGTGAAAAACAAAACTTTCTACATAGGTAAACCATCAATTTATTTTAGTTTGGTCAATATGTTTGTGTGCCTCATTAAAGAAACAAAACCCCATCAGGTGACAGCATGTAAAACAGTAAAACTTTGTAAAGGATGCAAATAAACATTATACTTGTACCCACTGAAAAGGCCAAGCAAAAATTCCACAGTTATCCACACGAATGTCTTATTATGTGAAATTAATTTGAGTGTACTGCTCCTAGTTAAGGGATGCTCTGTTAAAATCATGAAGTTCTTATTTTAAGATTAAAGATCTTTGGATTTGATCTATACTATAATAAAAAAAAATGTTTATTGGTAAGGGCTGTTCCAGAAAAATTGACATGGGGGGGGGGGGTTCGAAGGCACTTTTTATTGACCCAAACCACCCATAGAATTCCTCCCCATATGTGCAATACAAAAAGATGATGAAAACACAACCAACCACAGCAATTTATATAAAGTGCCTTCAAAGGGTCCCAGGCAAACTTTTGTGGAACATTTTCTTGCAAGTTAAATCAGCCATTTCATTTCAATCTTTTGATTAACAATATTAACACATTTCTTTTTTATGATTTTCGAACTTTTGATATTATGCCTTGCATAAAACAACCGAAGTTTGCAAATTGAAAATATGAAATTCATTCATAGTGGCAAAAGTTGACCAAAAGTAGTCACTAAAGGTCATAAGAACATTTGTATGTAGTATTGTTTCTATATTTGTACTCAGTTTATTTGTCATTTATTACAATTTAATAAATTTGCTTTAATAATTACTTTAATAATCATTAAAATCATTTAAAGGAAAAATACAAAGTATTTACAATATACAGTAAAACATCCATATAATGCGCTCATTTTATTTTGCACATTGCTAATTGCTACAATTTATGCAAGTCTATTTCTCCGAATTTTTCTTTAATTTCAGTATATAGCTCCCTCGTCTTATTGTCATAATTCCATCAGTTGGTGGAACAAATGGTGGCATTTCATCAAGGTTTTACTGCATATTAATATACATGTACTTGTGATCTCCCCACAGGAGCATTGAAATCTCCTGGATTTTCATGACCTTTTCACCCTCCAAGAATTTCAGAAATATCTGCAAAAAAATGCACTTCAAACAAAAAATAAAATAATGAGAACAAAACAGTCATTTTCTGAATGTCCCCCAAAAGATATATTTAGCTGCAGTCAAATGATCGGTCCTTTGTATAATGTGATTGTTGTCAATTATAACAAGGTATCACATGTACATTCACTCCATATCCTTTCATTTTTCCTAATGACTAAAAATAAGTTGACAAATGTAATAAAATAGTGGCAATTCTAATCAACTTGTTTATTTTGCAATAAGCACAATTAAATTATAAGCATATATGTATTAATGTCTCTTTACATCTCCTATAACTAAGCACAAGGGCAGGTAACAGACCATGCTTTTACTGGGCCCTGTGGAAAATTATACTGTCCAAAAAGTCAATATTTAATCTCTTTATATCTTTACATTCCAGCACTCACCTAACTGTTCGGTGAAACAATCAATATTTTGCTTTATATCTACATGTATGTAACTTCAACTTTGATTTATTGGGACATTGACAGAATGTTGATGAAAAGTCTCCCAAATTTCAACTGAAAAATGGCAAATCTTACTCAAAATTATGGCAATCTACTGCAATGGTTCCAGAGATCTATCACATTTATGTACATGTACAGTATATATAGATATTATTAGTTCATGCAGAAAACAAGTGATGGTAAGAATTAGATTCTTATTGTTGAAATGAGGGAAAAATACAAGAGGCTCTCAAGAGCCTGTATCGCTCACCTGGGTCATGGCTGACACAATAAGTCAAAATAATCACAAGGTTTAAGGTTCTCATTTTCAAATTTGTTTGTTGACTGTTTAAGGGTCTCATTTTGAAGTTTGCTGATGTTATATGATCCAAAATTAAACTATATTCCCCACTGGCAGCTATTTTTGATGGGGTGTAGACCGACTGTCACCTTTCTGGAAGAAGACCATGTAAGGATCATTGTGCCTCACTTTGGTTCCAATTGGCATAGTATTTTCAGAGGAGATCTTTAAATGATTTCCCATTGGGTCCAAGGTGAAACAATGTTCCCCGCTGACTGCCATCTTGGATGCTATGCGGACATGCCAGACACATTTTATGAAGGGGACCAAGTAAGGACCATTGTGACTAAGTATGATTCCAATAGGCCATGTACTTTCAGAGGAGAAGATCTTTGAATATGTTTCCCTATAGGGTCAAATGTTAAATCACCTTCCCTCCTGGCGGCCATCTAGGATATAATGTGGACTTGCTGAACATATTTTTTAAAAGGGGCCATCTAACGACCATCGTGACTAAGTTTGGTTCCAATTGGCCCAGTATTTTCAGAGGAGAAGATTTTTGCAATATTGTCCAATTTTGGACAAAGTTCCCAACTGGCGGCCACCTTGGATGACGTGCAGTCTTGCCGGTTAAAGTTTTAAAGGGGACCACGGAAGGACTATTGTGACCAAGTTAGGTTCCAATTGGTGCATTGGTTTCAGTGAAGATCTTTGAATGCTTTCCCATAGGGTCCAATGTTAAACCACATTCTCTGCTGGCGGCCATCTTGGATATGATACAGACTTGCCAGACATATTTTTTAAAAAGGGGCCACCTAAGGACCATTGTGCCCAAGTTTGGTTCCAATTGGCCCAGCAGTTTCAGAGAAGAAGATGTTTGAATAAAAAATTTACAATGGACGGACCACTAACACAGTGATACCATGGCATTGCCATGCAAATCAATTATTAAGTTATGCATGCATGCATGCATTGAAGTTAAGATGCTATTTCAGTATTTTTCTAAGAGAGATATTTGCATGGCGGGCAAACAAACATTACCACATGACACAATATACAATAATATACAATTATTAAAGTATAGTTTATGAAAGTATTTTTGCAAAAAAAATGTAAAAATTTGTACAAAAACACTTTTTTGCTCCTGATTATGTAACAAATAATATTTTTCAATAAAGAGATAGCAGGGAATTTCTCTAAAACTTAAATGAGAAAAGTAAACCAAAGAAGATTTGAAAACAGAATTTAAAGGGAAATAACCCATAACCATAATGGCATTGAAAAAATTTTTTTTTGGTGAAAAAGAGTCAATAACTACAGAACAGGCAGTTGCATTTTCCTCAAAATTTCAGAGTATGTAGATCTTGATATGCTGAACATTTTTGCAATTTACACTTCACCTCTATCTGTTACAGTTTTTGAAATAAAAATATAAAATGCATAAATTTTGAAAATTTTACGGAAAAAGAGCTGCAACTCTGAGACAGGTTTTCGGATTTTCTTCAAAATTGCAGGGGAGATAGATCTCGTGATTCTGAACAATTTTACTCGCGTCAGATTTTTTATATCTGCAACGGTTTTTGAGTTATTTGCCAAAAACAGCAATTTACCCCTATGTTCTATTTTTAGTAACAGCGGCCATGTTGTTTGGTCCTCTAACTAACCGAACATATTTTTTAAACTACATACCCTGGTGATGACCCAGGCGAAGTTTGGATTAAATTGGCCCAGTGGTTTCAGAGGAGAAGATTTTTTAAACAAAAGTTTACGACGGACAGACGGATGGACAACGGACGCCAAGTGATGGCAAAAGCTCACCCTAGCATAGCCAGATGAGCTAAAAACTAGATTATATAAAATATAATAAAAAGATATGAATATTAAAGCAATTTGACTTTTACTGAGAGGGCTCCTTTAAGGGAAGGATTCATGATATCTGAATAAATACAAGTATATAAATTTGTAAAATTATTAGTGTTAGTCATCTTATATCTATATATATACTACTTTTACTGTAGATTCAAATATTCAAAATATATATTTCAACTTTGTGGTGTTTTATTTTTAGAAAATGCAGTCAAAAATATCCATCTCTATTTACAATAAATAAACCAGCAGGTCACAGGAGATTGTCAAGATATGTGTTTCTATGGCAACTCAGAAATGAGCATTTTCATATCAAAAGACGAAAATCACAAGTCAGTTAAGGAAAAATTCAGATATAAAATTTGTGACAAAAGCACAGAAAGCAGTTGACAAACAGAAATACTGACCACATTACACCACCTTCTTTTGTTGCTAAAATAATGATGAAAAACTGACTAATAACGACGCAACTCCATTCCATTTTGTTTAAAAAAAAGACAATTAAATTACTGTTTTCCAAAGATATAGTAAGGTGAAATTCAGAACATATACAAATTGATATGAATGCCCTAAATTAAAGTGAACAAATTCAGTTAAAAATGAGTTTATGGACCTTGTTTCATGGAAGTTCTACAGGTCAGAAATGATGGGAAACGTTCTCTACTTTCATATGGAAAAAAATCTACAATGAAATGACATCACGTGACCTTTCATTGGATACTGAATCATTTTTACCCCAGTTCAAGGGACAAACCAAAAAAATTCTTCCACATATTTTGAAATTTTCACATTACTGCATCCTTAAATTTAATACTTAAGATCATAACAATGGCAAATTTTTTGAGCTACAAATAATAAATAAAAAATAATATTTCTTATTAACAAAAAATATGAATGTGTATATATATATTTGTTGATACCCTATTTACAATATAATATCTAACAAGTGTCATCTTTACTTATACAAAAGAACTTTTGATGGCTCTAACTGCAATAACCAAAACACCATGGATACCTCCAACCCTTTTGTGGGTCCCTTTGTTTAAACATAGTTCTACCTCAATTTCTCCAACACTAATTTGGCTTGAACTGTTTTCATCAGTCCCTTGGGTTATCGAGCCATCAAAGTTCGACTGTATATAAACAATGCTGCTGCTGATGAGGAATAAATTTCCGAAATGGCCATACAGCTCATTAAAATTATTGCAGTTGGAGTTAACATATGTGTTATGGTCTCATGTTCATTTACTCCATATCCTTTCATAAAATATACAAGTAGAATAAACAGATAAATAAGTAGCCCTGCCTCTGTAAGTTCAACAAATGATAAATTTGACCATTTAATGTATTTATTGGTTTACAGCTATATTTTCTGAAAATCAATGAGACACTGACTTTTTTTACTTATTCTTTGTCCATCAGAGGGGTGTTTATTTTCTTTATTTGTTTAGAAGTCCAAAAAATCTTAAGTAAATGTATTTTTGTCTGTTTATTTTTTATTGTTCTTTTTTTATTATTATGGCCATTAAAAAAAGCCATCTTTGAATATAATGAGGGACTAAATCAAGTAAATTCTATTGTGGTCAGACAGCTTTTTCCTAATTTCCAGACCCAATGTATTTATTATGGATATGCTGAAAAACAAATTCTCCTATATCATACAAGATAATGATTTAATATTAGGTGCAAATCATAAACAATAAGTTAAAAAAAATAATATTCTAGTGTCAATAAAATAATGATTTTCTAAAATGTTGATTAGCAGAACTTGAATAATGTAATTACGATCTATATTTTGATATCTAAGAAAAAATAATTAATACAAAACAATATTAACTAATTGTGGTCGAGGTAGTGGAGAGTTTACAAAATGATACAAAATATTGTATACACACTAAAGGTAGTACACAGCTGCTAAGCAATAACAAGGATTTATATATAATCTCTAAATAAAAGTATGGCCGAAAATTATCTATATGCTATGTGCATGCAGTATTCAATAAAAAACTTTTTCGTAAGCTCAACTACATGTATATGATAATACTTGACTTATTTTTCATGTATGTACATGTACTTGTTATTAATAGGAATCTTCAATAAGATTTTAAAAAATTCAACAAATCCTATATTCATCAAACTAAGGGCTATTCCAGCAAAACATACATGGGACAGGGGGAAGGCACTTAAAACTTGTCATGACCACCCATAGATGCAAAATAGAATTTTTTTCATTTGCTCATGAATTCAGACTTGAATAAAAACACCCACCCATAGCAGCAATTTGAAAGTGCC